>SJJU01024493.1:0-17234 GCA_012932125.1 Conopomorpha cramerella | reverse complement strand
AAAGTTGCGGTTTGAAGGAAGATGTAGTGACCAAGATTTGAAAAGGGCATGCTTCGGTGGTTTGGGCATATGGAGAGAATGGATGAAAGTCGATTGACGAAAGAGATTTATCTGGGTGATGTAATGGGCCGGGTGAGTAGAGGTCGCCCCAGAAGGACATATACAGACCAGATTGGTGATGTCCTGGCCGAAGGTGGCGTGGAAAGTACTCGAAACCGAAGGTCATGTATGAAAAGATGTATGAATGTAGATGAAGCGAAAGGGGTATGTCAGGATCGTGACAGATGGAGATCTGTAGTCTCTGCCTACCCCTCTGGGAGACAGGCGTGAAGTGTATGTATGTATGTAAAAAAACAATAAAAGTTCATCTGGAAAAAGTGGTTTTGTGATTATTTAATTACATATTCAAGAGTTCACTAACTCACACATTAATATAATTATTTCAGAAGTCCTATTGAACTCAAGTGAATATAAATAAATAAATAGAGAATTATTTCAATTAATCCCTTGTGTTCCAAACAGCCCCATTTTACTAGATAGATATATGAAATTATGTAAATTTTAAAAAGAAGTTTTCGTGCTATTTTCTAATACAATCATATTTTAAGTAGAATTTATTATGCGTCAAGTAAATAGGTATGGAAATAGAGAAAATGGTAACAAGCAAATAGTTACCGCATCCGGTGTGATGACGTCCGACGCAGATGGTTTGCAACATGACATAAATATACCCATTGTGATTACCGAGAAGCTAATCCTAGAAATTAAGACGAAATATCAAAAATAATAATTTCACGATTTGTTTTCCAAAATCATCTGATTTCCGACGTCAACAAAGAGCTGTCAAATTCTGACGTTATCAGATACGTTCAGAATAAATTGGTAAAATTATTGTCATCAAATCGATCACAAATATCACAATAGCATAGAGAGTACTTATTACACAGGGCGTTTCAGTAACTAGAAGGTTATTATTTTTATAGTACGTGTGCAGTAAGATTAAAACCAATAGATTTGCATTATTTTTTTCTAAATAGGTGAACTTAATAATATTTAATAGGTATACTTTTCTGTGAAAATAGATATCGATAAAGCGTTACCTACCATTCTTTTCCAGGCTGCTTGCAACGGATTTGCCATGCTCAGAGATGCTTTTTTTCCTAAAGTAGATGTAATTGGTATTTTTTAAGGCGTAAACAAGTTTATTCAACAGGTTGAAGCTACTACGAACTACGCTCAACTATTACGCCGCAAACTTCGACTATGTAAAATCAATAAGATCTGGGTTTCCAGTTAGAATAATGTAAGTACAGTAATAAACAGTGGGTAGTTATTTTACCCCAACTTTAAACATATACGTCACCATTTTCTTTTGCAAATTGGGCAAAAAGTAACTTACCTACGCAATGTTTTGTCTATTTTGTCAAAATAATATTATTGTTTTTCGTTCAAAAACAACGTGTGTATATAATACCATTTTTTTTACTTGCAACATTTTGTCGTTCGAAGGACAGCACCAAGTGCTGGCTAATTTTTGTGAGGACTGCAATAGAATTCAATAATTTTCTATCAAATACGCTTATAAAATGCTATCTCGCGTAGCTTTGCGTCATGGTAAGTAGTGGTTCCAAGTGCAACAAAAATATTTGTCAAAAAACTTTTACAACTTCGATCTTGAAACAGTCGAATCTTGTCGGTGGTTTATGTAATCATCCTTTGACAGATCCGTAAAATAATCATGTTTCTAGTAAAATTACCGTATTACTACAGTGTTCACTATCAAAGGTGTGCAAATTCTTACACTTGATTACGGAAACATGTAGACATAAACACGAAATGTGAGAAAAATAGTGGTCTTGAAAAACATAACCTAGCCGCCCATAGTGATATGTTGATAATTGTAATATTTCAGGTGCAGTTAGGCCCATTACGGCCCTAGTGGCTCGCGGCTCAGCCTCCGACGTCCCCAGCGGCGACCAGAAATTCTCTCGCCCGGTGAGAGGAGAACCTGGCAAAGTCCGACTTGGATTCCTCCCTGAAGAATGGTAATGAATGAATTAATATAATATACTCTTTATTGCACAGTGTACATTACGATTGTAAAAAACCAATACAATGGAAAAATTGCAAAAGGCGACCTTATCGCTCATAGTGATTTCTTCCAGGTAACCTAATTTAATGGTATTAGTTTTATTTGGAAATTACTTAAGTATAAGGTTACTGTGAGCTAGACAAGGCAAATTTATTTTAAAATATGGCCATTAGTGATTCATATCTATGATATTTTGCTGAAACAAATTCAACAAAACTACTTTCCTTGCAATCTCAACAAATTTTTAGCACTCGGGAAGAAATCGGCAACGGAAGGTCTTACCAGCTACACTCTTGCCCACAGTGACCTTAAACTAAATATTTATACTGATAAGTAGATGAGTAGTACAATTATTACCATGTACAAAAAGTGTCTCAATGTTGGGTATTTTAACCTTATTAAATGTTTAAAATGGGTATTATAGTGTGAAGATTAACCAAAGATAAGCATACAGCTTACCATTTAACATCATGTCAGTATGTTTCCTTAAAAAATCATTTATTTTAACCTTTATATCATTGTAATCAGGCAAAATGTAAACCATAAAACTAAACCTTCCATTCAGCAATGGAAGTTTAACTGTTTATGAAAGGGCCAACACATAATACTTATTCTGATGTAGACCCACATGTTCACATTTAAAGTATTTTAACCTGTTAACGCAGAGAGAAATACTTACTCTTTATTTGGTTTTGAGTTTAAAATAACTCTAGTCTCTGAGTACAATAGCAGCTAACGGATTAAAGTGTTCAGTATGATCTTTAGAAATCTTTAAATTTTCATATTGTGATAAAAGTTTAATAAAAGACGTAACAGTCAGTAATTTGCTATATACTTGTGAAGAAAAAAAGAACTTCATAGGTATTAGTTGACCGTACAGTTTCTTTAAATTTCCCCTCATTGTATCTGGTTTGCTATCTTCTAACCCTAATTTCTTTATTTTGAAATATTTTCTTTTCAACCTAATAACATAATTTTAATGAACATAGTTTTATTATCAACAAAGTTGTCTCCTGTCTTGAACATAAAAAGCATGTACATTATACAGTTAAATTGAGGACTTGAAAAATTTAGACTTGTTTTTAAGTTGCTTAAAAATAAACTTTCATCTGTAAAGGCCCTCTCTTTTCCGATACAATTTCTAACGACTAAATTAACTTTTTCCAGGTTCCAGTTCTTCCACTCAAAGACGGGTGTGACCGGCCCCTACACATTCGGAGTTGGCCTGATCACATACCTGTGCAGCAAGGAGATCTACGTCATGGAACACGAATTCTACACTGGCCTGTCCATTGCACTCATGGTCTGGTTCGGTACCAAGAAGTTTGGACCACAAGTCGCCGCTTGGCTCGACAAAGAAGTTGACGTAAGTTTTATAAAGAGTTTTCTAATAAAAAATATAATCTGTCAGATTGTGTGACACTTATCTGTGAATATTCTGCAATTGTTCATCTTTGGTAGTATGTTTTTTTATTAAGAAAAATGGACATCATATTTCGTAGCTGGATTTGGAAGCTGACTATGTACTAATTACCTATGAAATAGGTCTAATCTTTCTCGTGCCATAGTCAACTACCAAACCCAGCTCCAAAAGGTAAGATTACCTACATATATTTATTTAGTCCAAATTATTTTGGCGCTATTACCCTAAATAGGTATGAAGCTGTCAATTAATTAATAAATATAAACTAAAAATAACCTTTAAAGTATCAACTGTTACAAAATTAGATCTAAAAGCATGCCAGCGTGTATCATTTATCAGACCTTATCCTGTAAAATGCAGTTAAATATCTAATTAAATATAGTACAAATTTATACAAACCACATGTTTTATGCCCACAACACTTTTAAGTTTTGGGACCAATAAATAAACAGTGATATTGATAGTTCAAAACTAATGCTGCAGCTGCAAGTTAAAATAATAAAAATTTGCTCTGCACCTTCTTATTCTCAGGAAGAAGCCTAAAAGAACCAATTGGGTCTATGAATAAAATAATTGTACTTACATAGTATTATTATTACACACAAATAACCAAAAAAAAGCTTCACACCTTTTATAGCCTGGCACTTACTAAGCAAAAACATAATTAACCCAAGGTGACTGTCTGTGAGCCGATAACCGTTACAGGGTTCAGACTCCTTGTGGTAACTTGTGCTAAGGGTACATAGATTCTGAAAAAGAGACCCATAGGGACAAACTGACGCCTTGTTTATCATGTCTCAAACCCACACTCTACCAATGTCCTCAGATGCTCTACAAATAGTGTTGCATGTTGTGTTCCTATGGCACCCCAGAGGTGCAGAGGGCCTTGACAAGATCACGCCTTCCTGTCTCCTCCTTCCTCGCTCCAGCTCACTCCTGCGGCACGCAGTTCACTCTTGACGGTTCGGCGCCATGACTGAACGGGACGGCTTCTGGCTCTCTTGCCGTTTGGAGGACGCCACTCGAAAGTGATACTGGCTTTGATGCTGCTCTTCTAATTGTATGGCCTATCCATCTCCATCTCCTCTTGGCGATTTCTTTGCCTATGGGAGACTGGTCACACAATTACCATAGATCAATATTGCGTATCGTCTTCGGCCAGTAGATACGAAGAATCGACCTGAGGGACTTATTGACGAATATTTGCAGTTTGTATGTCAGGCCCTTTGTCATTCTCCACGTCTACAAATAGTAATAAATACAAATAATTGTCAAACAGGCAGTCGAGAAAGGCTGGAACCAGGGCCGCGTTGACACCATCAACAACTTGACCGAGGCTGTTGAGGAAGAGAAGAAGGCTCAGTGGAGGGCCAACGGTCAGGAGCTCCTCATGGCCGCTAAGAAGGAGAATGTGGCACTTCAGCTCGAGGCTGCGTACAGGGAACGCATGATGCTTGTTTACCAGGAGGTATGTTGATGATGTATCTTGGGATAGTCATTGACTCTTCAGATAATGGACAATTATCAAACACCAAAAAAAAATTTTAGGTCCAATTTTCATTTGTCTCACACATTTACGTTTTTAGATGAAGATAATTAGACATGAAACATGTACATCCTGTGAAAATCAACTGTGTGTTGTTTTTGCATTGAAACACAAAATAACACACGACAAGAATACATTAAGCATTTAAAAAAAATAATAATAATGATAGTGTCGAAATATTCTGACATTTCTCTTTCGACACTCGATTTTTATAGGTCCAGTTTGACCGGAATTAAGTCCAGTCCGACCTTTAAAAAAAATGTGAAATAGCTTAGCCAACGAGAACAAGGGCCCAGAAAATTCACCAATGTCCTTGTCCTTCCATTATATTATTTTGTTTCGCTAACAATACACAAAAATCCCTACTGAATGGAGAATTATAAGAGATGTAGTTCCAAAATCGACCACTGGATGGCGTTAGAATAGCCAACAGGTGTTTTTAAAACTTCCTTTCTTCTTTCAAAACAAGCCAGTCGATGTCGTTTCTTTTTCTATAAGTATTGCCACTATCACTCCGCGAAAATAGATAAGTAAAATGTATTTTATGAAAATTGACAAGATAGAAGATTATCTAGCGATTCATTGTGCGATTTTCGTGCGACATTAGCGACATATCACAGCAAAAGGGACTGTTTTATTAAGCAGTCAGATGGTTTTAAAATAACAACCCATTATCTTCTAAAAAAATCCACAGCCACTCTATTATCAATCAATAAATAAATAATTAAAGTATTTGTGGAAAAATATTCTACAAATCCCCAGTGTGAATTTGTGGAATAACCCCGCGAATGTTTATACACACATTAAAAGTGTCTAGGGATCAAGTACATTTTAGAAGATTGCAATCAAGAACATATTTTACAAAAACTGAATTCATTCATAATTTATTCAAAATGTGGTGATAAATCAGGCATGGGGAATTCGGTAGGAAACCAATCCAGAAGATTAGATTTGATTTAAATAAATTAAATTTTTTTTTAGAGCTAAAAATGTTATTGATCCGTAGACATTTTTGATGTGTTAACTGTCTTCACGAACCACACACCTACCTATCTCGTCACCTACAAAACACAGGACCTTCATTAGCCAATGTCGTGAGTACAACAAAAAAGGATCTAGCAATAACTGTATTATTAGGTTGAGTAGTCAAAATACTAAGGTAGGCAGTGTCTTTTTACCTATATGGTGTGCACGCCACTGCAGTATAGATTCCGTAATTGTTCTTAACTGTTTTTAATTTAATTATGCATTAATCTTTCCTGATTTTCAAAGATCAAGCTCCATTCCAAAAGTGACATTTTATTTTATAACTTTTTTATACAACATTTTGTAGGTGGCCAGTATTGTATCAATACATAGTATAAAACAAAGTCGCTTTCCGCTGTCTGTCTGTTTGTTTGTCTCCTTCTTTAAAACTATGTAACGGATGTTGATGCGGTTTTCTCTAATGGATAGAGTGATTTTTGAGGAAGGTTTATATGTATAATACATGCATATAATAGTAGAGAAACACTGTTATTAACGTATATTGGTAAAACAACGTTTGCCGGGTCAGCTTGTTGTATTATAAAAAAAGTATTTACACTAAATAAAAATAGTATGACAAACACCAACATATTAACCGGTCACTTTGTCACCAGGTGAAACGCCGCCTCGACTACCAGCTGGAGAAGACCAACGTGGAGCGACGCATCTCGCAGAAGCACATGGTCGACTGGATCGTGGCCAACGTGAAGAAGGCCATCACACCCGACCAGGAGAAGCAGACCCTGGACAGATGCATCGCCGACCTCTCCGCCATGGCGGCGCGCAAGTGATGTGTTTAGGATAAATTATGGAATCATTGTATAATACAAAGCTACGAGTAAAGAATGTGTTAATTTAGACTGTTGTGTGTTTTATTTTGGGAAGGGAGGGTTTGGTTTTTACATGTCGCACCTTCGGATAGACAAGGGCATAACAGACAGCGGTAGGTAATTGTTGAAAAATCCTACCTATCCTATATTAATAAATTCGAAAGTTTGGATGGATGTTTGTCCTTGGATGTTTGTTCTATTAAAGGGACTACTGAGACTAAAAAACCCAGTAGTCCCGTTATATACACACTACAATAAACAAATAATATACAACAAAAGAGCGTCTGTAGTCCAGTTGGTCGGATACTTGACTTGTAAACCGGGAGGTCGCGGGTTTGAGTCCGGCTACTGGACTGGTGTACCAATGGGACTCTTTTTCAGAGCCTATGTACGCAACGCAACGCTCGTACGATGAATGACAACATCGTGATAAAACCCGCACACCACAAGATGTGTGAACCCTATAACGGCGATGGGCTCACCCCCTGTCACGTTGGGTTAAATACGCTTGGTGAACCGTGGGCATTTGCTTATTAAGCAAGTGCCTCTGCCTACCCCGCTTTGGGATTAAAAGGCGTGAAGTGTATTTATTTTTTACAATAAACAAAGCCAAGTAAAAGCCTTGTAAGTATAAAAAGTAAGTACTAGGAGTACACGAATTGGATCACATTGCGAACTAGAATAGTTAAACATATCGATTTTGTAAAAGGCTCGTTATCGAGTGCGGCCGGTCGGATCGTTTAGGATTGCGATCGCACTCGGGCAATCTATCGACTCCGCCGCGGAAAAAAATATAATAAAAAAATATATTTAACAACACACACATTGCCTTCATTCCATGTTCAGTAGCTAAAGCATTTGTGTTGTGGAATTCAGACAACAAAATCTTAAATAGGTACATACAAACACCCAGGCACATCCAACAAGTACCTAAAAGCTCATCACCCAAGTACCTGTCAGCGGTTGTAATCGAACCCAGCACCCAACAGAATAGAGGCAGACATGCCGACTACTACACTAACAATCCCGTTAAAATACTTACAAAGCCCTGACGCCCCATTGGCTTATTCCTAATGTCTATCTTAGACAATCCACCCCAGGGTGTACCTATAGTGGGAAAACACGCGTTCAAGAATCCACCTCTCTTCATATAAATTAAATTTTCAATTGTATGACGGGGTGGATGATTGAGCGCGCAATATAAGAATATCTACAGCTTGGCAAAAAAGAGTAGAAATTAAATATACATACATACAGTTCACGCTTGTCTCCCAGAGGGGTAGGCAGAGACCACAGATCTCCATTTGTCACGGTCCTGACATACCCCTTTCGCTTCATCTACATTCTTTTCATACATGACCTCCGGTTTCGAGTACTTTTCACGCCACCTTCGGTCAGGACATCACCAATCTGGTCTTTATATGTCCTTCTGTGGCGACCTCTACTCACCCGGCCCATTACATCACCCATATAAATCTCTTTCGTCAATCGACTTTCATCCATTCTCTCCATATGCCCAAAACACCGAAGCATGCCCTTTTCAATTTTGGTCACTACATCTCCCTTCAAACCGCAACTCATATCACACTATTCCTTATCTTGTCATTCAATGTCACGCCTTTCATGCTCCGCAATGACCGCATTGACTTTACTTTTATGCTTCTTCTGCCATACCCAACATTCACTCCCGTACATTAAATATGGCAAGAATTTCTATGAAAAGCTGTCAAAGTCGGACTTTTCTCCATAGAGTGTTGCTACTATTTAATTTCTACTCTTTTTTGCCAAGCTGTACGTTAGGATAGATTTTACAGGGTGGATAGTCGGAATAAGCCGATACATCTGTAAACTTTAACCTAATAAATTAGGTAGAACGTTCCTATGTAGACACTTTGGTTAAAAAATAAAAGACATGTATTAGTTACAATGTTTTATTATAGTTACATTAAAAAGTAGGTATAAATAGTAAAAACAACAACGACCACGACAGTCGGTTAACACTACTACTCTGTGTAGGACATTTAAAGCTCATTTTCTCTTTCAACTCTACGTAGATGTTCCGTTATTATATTGCCAATTTATTTTATCGACAAATCCAATTAGTTTATCTACCTACCTACCTACGCTGATACTTCAAAAAAAAAAAATATTCCACAAATTTCCTTAGCAAAATACCCACTGGGCATTTGTGGAATCGTCAACAAAAAATATATAATTCAAACGTGAGAATTAAATCAAAAAATATTTTCGATATCATTTTATAGGTAGATAGGTAGGTATTACCTAGATAGCAACAGTTATTTGATTATTTGTCGATGAAAATCATTGCCCTTATGATTTTATTATGTAAACTATGTAAGTAATTGATTATAGCTGTAAAAATGTAAGTATACCGAGTGTAAATGGACCCAGAACCAAAAATGAACTTTTATTTATTTCCCCGGATTGTCGATATAGTAAAAGTTGTTGATATTGACGAGCCCTGTCCAACAAGACCTTTGCTCGGGGTCTTTTTACACCTAGTATAGTAAATAGATTGATAACACCATCATTGGGAAAGTAAAGCTATTTATACCCTTTTTCACAGCTGAAGAGTCCTGACATTTTATAACATTTCTGCATTAGTGCATCTTTTTCAATACATCTTAAAAATTAACTAAAGTACAATTTGAAAAAAAATATTAGTTTTACAAAAACTGCGAAATTTTTGCTGAAATGTATGTCAATATACCTCATTGTGTGAAAACACCATCAAGTGTCAGGGCTCTACAGCCATGAAAAATGGTATAGTCGTTGACTACGTAGGTACAAAAATACCTACCTAAACAGGGTGATAAGGAAATATTGAACCCGAAGGCCATTATTTCTATTCGCTCCACTGATTGATTTTTGTTGGTGCGATGTTTTTTTTTTTCGTTTCTGTGCGTTAACTCGGAAAAAAAGTCACTCATTTGGGTAGAAACAGTCACATTTCTTATCACCATATTTCTATTATATTCATATTTTGTTTGTCCATTTAACTACATGTAGGATATAAAAAGCATTAATAACCCCCCGTGAACGAAGATATTTTGAGCTTATGAAGAAGAAATAGGACCGTATTCGCAAAACTTTTGAGTGACTGCCAACGCTTTTAAAAAGAAATCTTACCAAAACAAAAAATAACGCAGTATAGAGCAACAAGTAGGTAGCTTAAATCAATCAATTTGTCCTTATTTTCTATGTAAAATGATGCACCGTTAATTTATGCCTATATTGTCTTGTCACCGAGGGCTGGCTAGCAATTGATCAATGTGAGACAGAGATAGTATTAGCTATCTTCGTTATACACAAAATCGAGGCGGTCACAATTAATTTTGTGCTAAATATTTAAAAAGCAGGCAAAGGACGAATATATTTGAGCGTGTAAATATTTTATGCAAGCATTAATTAAACGATTAAATATCATAAATAGCACCTTGCAATCAAATACAAATTATGAAATTGATACATGGCGCAAACGAGGTTTTGTTTTGGGACAATTTTGCGATGGGGTTGCCACAATTCCAATTACATTTTTGTTATTCCGGTTATCCCCTCTCCCCCTCCCAGAGTGTATACATGGAATTTATAAAGCTAATTTAATTTAATTTCCACGACTCACGAGCTAAATGCATGCCGTTAACTAATATCTTTACGTAAACTTATCTGACAGAGGGAATTCCGGGACATGCGTTTTACAAACATTTTCTAAGGTACATAAAAACCACGTAGATTCACCAGCTTTGTACAAAAATGAGTACAAATTACACGTATATATATAATCTTACAGTTAATCAATTTGTAAGTTTTCTAGTATTTTCTTGGCGAAAATCAATGTTTACTCAGTACAAACGGTCAAACTAACGACTTTTCAATTCAAAAAATTTCGACAACAATTAAGCTTTGCTAATTGTCACTTTGTATGGAAAAAAAAAGGTTTTTGCTGAAAAAAAAAAGCCTTCTTCCGTAAAGTTGTACATTTTCGTCGTTAAATGACATAACTTTGGCACCAAATATAGGACAATCGAGTATTGTTTTGACGGATACAATTGAAAGAGTTTCGATAATAAAAATATTAGAAACCGCTCTAGCAATACATAGCCTAGTTGAAGCTGCAACACTGCACGTCGGGGACGAGCGCCCGTGATGTGACAGCTGACTACAAATTTAATAAATAATAATAAATAAATATGCCGGGACATTTTAACACACGGTCACCTGACCCCAAACTAGGATACCCTGTACTATGGGTGCCAGAGACTGATATACTTACATAAATACTTTTATCATACATAAATAAAACAGCCAAACACACACAACAAAGGCCTCAGCTCATCACTAAAGCATTATGTCCGTGGCAGGAATCGAACCCGCGACCGTCGTCCTAGAGCCAGATGTCCTGGCCACTAGTCCATGCTGGTCGTCAGTTAATCATCGACTAGGTCACACCTACTTCCGACTTCATCTGCTTGCCAAAGAAGAGAATAAATGTAATATGACAAACATTAGGGGTATAGTTGTTGTGTATGAGTTTCGCCAAGAAAAACGACAGTAATCTTACTCACAAGTACCTAAGTATATAAATTAGCACAACAAGTTAAAGTTAACTTAAGTTATTTGGTATTTATCAAGAGTTCGCTTAAAGTACTAAGATATAGATAGAGCATGGCAGCGGGCGACTTGAATCAATAGAAATCAGTTGGGGATTCTTGGAAAATGTACGGTTACGGAAATTCCACATTACGTTACTAATGTCTAATTTCCCATAGTGTTTATTCAAAAAGATTCCGTCCATATTCACGTCATATTTCTTTAGGAAAGAGTATTTGATATATTGTCAGATGTCAGATTTTTTAACAGGTATTTTTAAGTTCAGGGTGAAATGAACTTAGTAGTATAAAAATAAATAAATGCTTACTTCATTGTAATACAAGAAAAAAATATCCAACCAATTTCCATTAATCCATTAGACTAAAATTAGTAACATATATTTTTAACGTATTTAGTAATAATATTGTGGCAGTAAAATATATCGAGTTTTTGTTTTAATTATTATGATAATATATGTTTACAGTTTATTGTTACAAATTAATGAACACTTCAGCCATTTGAGTGTAAATTAAAAATATTAATAAATTTATTTTCTCTTTTAATAGGTACAGTCAAGGTCCGGAGCGCAACACGTGTTTTTTTTTAATTTTCTTGGGTTATTAATTTCTCTAAAATATCTTTTTTAAATTATTGACATTGACATTTCATCTATAGAAATGCTGACAACAATGCTATTGTTAAACAGTATTAAGTGTTAAGCTACGGCCGTTTCTGACTGCACAGTCGGCAATGAATTTGGTCTACCAACCTAAGATGGAAACTTAAATGAATGTCATTAGACAATAAGGTTCATTTTCTACTAAAAACAATATAACAATTCTTCCTTATTGATGTTTTAGTGACACAACAGGCCTAGCAAGCGCGTTAAGAAAGACAAGACATACAACCAGTGGCGTGCACACCATATAGGCAAAAAGACACTGCCTACCTTAGTATTTTGGCTACCCGATCTAATAATAGAGTTATTGCTAGATCTTATTTTGTTGTACTCACGACATACGCTAACGAAGGTCCCGTGTTTTGTGGGTGGCTGTAGATATGTACGTACATACCTATATTTCGTAAAGACGAGTTACCTATACATAGGTGTCCATCCTTAGGGATGACTGCCTACCTTGTCGTAAAAGCCAGTGCACGCAGTGGCATACAACAAATGCGCGCTATGATTGGCTGCTATGTCACACATCGTGCGACTCAGCTTGTTTCAACCAATCGCAGTGCCTGGTATGTCTTGTCATGTCTTTCTTGGAGCGCTTTGCTAGGGGGGCAGGAAGTGACAAAAAAACTGGTAAACCACTTTCTTGGCCGACTTGTACCTAAATTCGGATTATTAATTCGAGGGACAAATTTGACAGTTCCCGGTCACACAATTTTGGACTCTACAGCAATAAAGTTAGACATTAACTGTTTGGCTTAGTCCCAAAATTCCCACTGGTGGGGATTTCAGGAATAATATGTTACCACCTGAATTAATTTAATTTTTAATTTAGTGCACGCATAAGAACTGTCAATTTACTCTCTCGAATAAAAAAAAATGTACCTACATATTTATTCATTACTAAGATTCTGTAAGGAGAACACCACTTTGTATAATACGTATTAAATACAATACATTTGCGTGTTATTTTTTTAAACAACAGCCAATACAATGAAGGATAACAGCTGTGTATATCAGCGGCATTTTCAAAATCGCCAGGTTATCTATATTTCCATAGGAAAAACATTAAATTCTATGAAAATATTGTTAATCGAGCCGCTTTACAGAACACGGAAAGTGTTACACCAACATTGTACCTAATACAAAAAAAAAGTGGAAAAGTATACAATAATGATTTTGATAAAATTTGTGATTAAATAAAAAATAAATACCGTTTTTTTTCTTCTACACATCACTTGCCGCCTCTCGCATTATTTTCGTTTAATAAATTGTAATATTTGGTATAAAAATTATTAGTGACGACCGACGGAGCAGAGTGATTCGATAATTTTTTTTTGTTGTAAATTGAAAATCGTAGCTTTCTTCTTTTTACAGAATAACACATCTTTTCTTCTTTTTATTACTGTAGTTGTCTTTGATGTTGTTCCTCTCGGATTCTTGGAATTTTCGGACTAACCTATAAATAGAAAGAAATAAACACGTTTAATAATATTAGGTACATTCTTCGGTGCATACTCAGGCAAGGTGGACTGATGATATACGCAAGATAGCTGGCAGACGCTGGATGCGAGAAGCCGAAAACAGATCACAGTGGCGTGCAATTGGAGAGGCCTATGTCCAGCAGTGGACAAGTATGGGCTGATGATGATGATGATGACTCCCACCAAATACAACTAGACTTGCATTCAAGTACCACCTTCTGACTGTCTCTTTCCAACCAAAATGTTTGGAATTCCCAAACTGTCACTTTTACTACCAATCTGACAGTTTGGATCCAAAAATACCCCGCAATAAGGGACAGAATGTATTTTCTCTTACTCATTCACTCCTGAATGTTTTTGATATTGTTGTCAAGTTTTATTCTAAAAGTCGGTTTTTTATTGCAAGTCTAATTGTTTTTGTTCTGAGGGTACATATACACATCAATTGTCTCTTGTCGTGTCGTCTGGGATCAAGAACATTTTTAGCTCAAAACAAATCTAATTTAATTAATTCAAATCTAATCTTCTGGATTGGTCTCCTACCTAATTCCCCATGCCTGTATCAATAACTTATCGCCACATTTTGAATACATTATGAATGAATTCAGTTTTTGTAAAATATATTCTTGATTGCAATCTTCTAAAATGTACTTGATCCCTAGACACTTTTGATGTGTATAGGTTCATAACTGGTTAAAAAAACAACAAAGAAAACACACACACTTAAATGTTTGTAAGAAACTAGAAAATTGGCTTTGGGGGAAATGCCTTGTGTTTTTTAGACGATGCGTTTTGATCTCAGTTTTACCACAGTCATGATTGTGATTGACGGATTTCCTATCGTCTAATATAGTGAATGATGTTTGAATTAGTATTAGTAGTCATTCCATAAATCATGACTGATGGAATTGAATGACGCTTGCATGAGCGTCTAATGTCTACCTTATACTTTGTAACATTTTACAGGGCATATTAGGAAAACTGGTGGGATATTTGGAATGAGAAATTTCAATAGGGTCGAGCGCGTCGCAAGAGAGACAGAGTGCACATACCTGACGAGCTCATGGAAGGCTTGGTCGACGTTCATACGGGCCTTCGCGCTGCATTCAATGTAGGGTACCTTCAGGTGACCGGAGAGTCCCTGCGCCTCCTCCAGGGTTACCTACACAAACACAATAATCATTTATTTTATATACTTAGAAGTAAAAGCGTCTGAGGTCCAGTTGGTCGGGTCCTTTTGCAACTCAACCCTCTCTATAGTTGGGCTCATCTAATAAGTGATTTCTGACAGGTCGACTGACGTGTGTGATAGTGTTGTATTGAAAACATTCGAATGCGTGAGAATCGATGTGTACCTATGTGTAGTGTTTCGATTGAAGTCGTCATACATATGTTTTATCTCCCAACGGCGTGATAGGCTAAGGTAATACCGTAAAAACATTAATTCATCAAAATGGACTGAATGTTATAATTATAGGTATAACTTTATACATATACATACATGTGCAAAACATTCATTTTTATTCTACCACACTTTCATACGATTCAATAAGTACGTGTCCAAAATCGAAACGATTGAACTTGATAAATCAACAAAAAAATCACAGCACTAGTTTATTGATGAAAAAGAAACACAAAGGAATAGAACGTTCAATGCTGTCACCGGCATACATTTTAACGTTAATTATTTCCGTTCTAAAAATATTCCATATTTTTCATGGTCGTTCTCAATGTGTCAGAATTCACTTATTAGATGAGCCCAAATATAAGTAGTGCCGTCCATGGGCATTTCTTATCTCGTCATAAGTCAACTGTCAGAAAACCTGCTAAAAAATAGCAATTGGTGGAATAGTCGCGTAAGAAACATTAAAAATGCAGAGAGTCGAATGGGGTGGAAAACTCGTGAACTAATGGCGCTAGTGTCGCTTGGTCCAAAACAGCACGATTGGTTAATCGATTGTCACGACAAGTTCACGTGAAAGATATTATAATGTACCCTCTAGTTTTTGTAACATTATATTTTGTATATATGTGTCTTGTTGGCTATCGATAAATAAATAAAGATTGCATCACTCTCATTGGTTCATACGGTACGAGTGTAAGAAGCGCCATCTGCATTCAGCTTCGCGCATTTTTCCCTATTGAGAACCTGCCCCCTTAGCAAAGCGCTTCAAGAAAGACATGACAAGACATATCAGGCACTGCGATTGGTTGAAACATGCTAAGTCGCACGATGTGTGACATAGCAGCCCATAACAGCGCCCCTAACACAGCACTCCAAGAAATAAATGACAAGACATATAACGCGCTGCGATTTGTTGAAACTAGCTGAGTCGCACAAAGCGTGATATAACAGCCAATCGGAGCGCGTATTTGTTCTATGTCAAGTCTTTCTAGAGGCGCGTGCTAGGCCTGCAGCGCGTATTTGCTCTACGTCGTGTCTTTTTTGACGCACTTTGATGGGGGTGGTCTTTTTTTGTCGATGTCGGTTGATAATAACTTAAAGAAAAAAGAACCGATTTCAACCAGTAAAATTTGACATATACATATGTGGTTTTCTCATGAATGCCATTGTCGGAACTGAACCAAATTTATATGGGACCAAACAGCAAGCACCAGCTTTCAAATAAAAATAAAGCATCCAAATCGGTTCACCCAGGCGAATGTTCTGAGGTAACAAACATAAAAAAATACAGACGCCTTGAGAATCTCCTCCTTTTTGGAATTCGGTTAAAAAGCGATGATAAATGGATGGATGCATGAATCAATGATGTAATGTTAAGACGGGTAAAAATAACCTAGTATTTCTAGGTTAGGCGTTTTATCTACAGCCTAAAACGCGATTTGTACGTAGCGGATAGACTTACAAGACGAGAAATAGTATAAAACTATACAGATATTCAAACAACATTTCCCTTT
Organism: Conopomorpha cramerella; assembly: GCA_012932125.1. NCBI lineage: Eukaryota > Metazoa > Arthropoda > Insecta > Lepidoptera > Gracillariidae > Conopomorpha > Conopomorpha cramerella. The sequence continues at coordinate 627 of SJJU01024493.1, read as the reverse complement.
AACACAAGTAAGTATTGCTGCGTAAATGCAGTCATCAAATAAATTACGTAGGTACGACTCGTCTGCTGGGAATCGAATCAGGCACCTTTTAATAGGGAAATATTGTTACTTAACCCACGGCCCCACAAAATAATGAACCTTAAACGGAGGGAAATGAGTAATTTTTAAACTCCCATAAGTTTCTTATCTAGATGTCGCTAGTAGATATCCAGGGGGACTTCTGTCAGTTATATTTTAGTGCGTTTTTTATTATTCGGGCGAGTTATTTAAGACTTCAGGCACTTTTGTAACATGTAGAAAAACAATAAAACAATTATTGTCGCCTTCAATACGGACTGCTCGAAGTTAGTAATTTCGTTGACATTTGTCCCCCTAAAACAACTAGAGCGCCATCTGTCATAACTAAGAGAAACAGGGGCCCTGAAAATCGCCCATTAGCCGCAACAAAAAATATGCATAGAAAAAAAAAAGGAAAATAATAAACTGTACATCAAAATTACTAACTTGCACACCTAAAAAGCCAAAGTTATCATCAGAATGGCAATTAGGTGTGCAAGTTAGTAATTTTGATGTACAGTTTATTATTTTAGTTAGGTTAGGTTAGACTTTTTTTGATGCACGTTTAAA
>SJJU01024473.1:0-20195 GCA_012932125.1 Conopomorpha cramerella | reverse complement strand
TCATGCCGATTGGACGATAGGAAGGATCGTGTATGCCCACCATCTAACAGTTTGGTAGATAGGTATTTATTAGAGTAAATAGTCCATCAAACAATTTTGCACTTGGTAACCTTGGATATTTACTTACCAAGTGCCCCTGCCTTCCCCGCTTTGGGACTCAAAGATTTGAAATCTCTGTCTCTGCTTAGAATAATATTAAGTATTTAAAAACATGCATACAAAAGAAATTACAGGTTCTTATTTCTATTGAAAAATTAGGATCAAATAAATCTTTTAATCTACATCCCCGAGTTTAAGTACAATAATCTTTTTCAGACTGAAACATACAAAATCAGAAAGTTCGACATACCTAAACAACACAAGCTTCACAGACATACCAAGAAACACTCAACCAAACTCCTTGAAAGCAAGTCCAAAAGAAACTAGAAACGCAGCCAAAAGCAGGTTCAGAAAGTCAGCGATTGTCACAACAGCAGTACAAAACAAAAAAATAATAAAAGCTGCAGCATCTGATGGTTTTGACTCGGACGATTCTGTAGAGACCATTAAAAAAGTTAAGAAAAAAACAAAATCTGTGCGTTCTAAAAGTAGTATCTCGGACTTGAAAAGTAAATTGTAAAATAGTACATAAGTAACCCAAGGAGCAATGTAATAATCAAATCAGTGCTCAAACAATTTCCTGATATCTTATGATGGCAGAACTGTAAGAATATTGCAATGTAATAAGTCATGACTTTTTCATGTTTTCGTAGATTTTTTTTTAATAAACCTTTGACAAACTTTAGTAATGTGTTTTATTTAGTTGAATAGCTCTTTTACCTGGCCAGACAAAAAATATTTTCAGTACAATTTTTTTTTAAACACAGTAAACAAACGTTTGACTACCATCCTGCCTGATATTAAGTAGCTATGTCCTCTATGACGGAGGACACTTGGTCTTTATGTCTATTTACCCGTGACTTACTCTAGACTATACAGAGAAGGAAATAACACAGATCAATTAAAATTATTGTCATCTTACACTACTACTTATTATGTGTCAGAAGACTATATCTTTTTCGTCTACTCTCGTTCTTGTGCTCTCTCTCTGTTTAAGCCATCATCAGGCCTACTGCCATACACAAGCAGAGACCCCTCATTGCTCACTCTACAACGAATGGTCCTGTGCCTGCCTCTTACCCTTACTTCACCTTAAATGTATAAAGCTGTGCTTAATTAATTACAATCCTAGTCCATACTAATACAATAAATGTGAAAGTAACTCTGTCTGTCTTGCTTTCACACCAAAACTACTAAGCCAATTTAAATTAAATTTGGTATGCAGATAGTTTGGAACCTGAGAAAGGACATACTTTTTATCTATATCCTGTGGGATGTGTCACTAAATAGAAGGTAACATAGTTTTTATGAAATATTGAAACCACAAGTGAAATCAACCAACATTCACTAAGAATAGTAAAACACAAAAATTTGGTACTTGTGAGATGCTAAACTGTAGTACTAATTTTAGCCGAAATAATATTACAGCAAATATTGGAAGCGAGGTAGACGTACATTGTGAGAGATGCTATATTTTTTACAGATGTAGTGCCTACCTACATTTCACCAATTGAATTTAACCTAGTAAAAAAGTGGTAGATTAATAATTTGTTGTTGGTTTCCTAAAGATTTTTTTCTTCACAGTAATAGTATTAGTAGTGGAGTATTGGGACCCAAAGATACATGTGCACCCGGTTCTAGAGCCCACAACATTTCTATTTCTAGTTGGAAAGTGCTACATATTTCGCTTGACGATAAAGTTTGAAAGTTCATCGTTCTCGAATACCGGCAGTCAAATATCTCTATCGATAAATGTTCTTCACTCCAAATTATATTATTAAGATATAATATAATCAGTAAATTTTATAAATTACACTGATAAGGTTTTCCTTGACCTTCTTTATTCGCCGGTTCACGGTCGTTCTCAATCCACAGAAACATGATCAAAATATACACCAATATGAAGATTTGGTGTGAACAGTAAAAAGGAGAATGGACTTACCAAGTATGTTTGTGCAAGGAGAAGTCCACAGAATAATATTACGCTGTAATTACGCAAAATAAACAGACAAAGTGCGGCAATCTGCAAAACTCCTCAACTTGCACGCACATCACAACAAACTTTTTGAGTGATTGATTGAATGAGTCAGTATGCGATTGAAGCTATTTGAAGTTCTAATTTTTTGCTAAGGAAGTAAAGTCAAGATCCGAGTCTATTTATGAATAAAGTATAAAGACCGGAAATCAAACACTAATGAATGAGTGAATGGGATTGAAAATGTAAAAATAAAAGTACAATCTGAACAAAAAGTTAAAAAAGCATTTCTTTTATTTTCCTACTAAAGTAAAAATTAAAAGTGACTTTCCTACTTCTTTATAATATAAATGTATTTTGAGGGACAATATTTTTACAATGCTTTTAACGCCATAATGAGGTATAGATACCATTCAAATTTATTTTACAAGAAGTACAGAATTATGATTAAGAAAAAACACATAATTGGGGGAGGCCGTCGTCCAGCAGTGGACATCTTGTGGCTGATGCTGATGATTGACGACATTAATTGGTAGATAGGTAATTTCAGGAACAAAGTGGGAATAGGTAAACCTAAACAAACCTAGGTACGTATACTATACCTACATAAACGATTATACTGTAGGTGTGAAAGGTAATATACCTACCAATGGCGTCAATTTTAACATACGTTAGTTAACCAACTCGTTTGCGTTAAATTTGTTGTAGAAGAGCAGAAGGAAGTTGACACTGGCGTGGATGATGAAAATGCTATCACACGGAGATCTCCGTTTGAGGCAATTTGCAAAGCGTTGCTAATCCTAACATTGTTGTTAGTATACCCAGGTATTTGAGGATCGCCGGTTATGGGATTATAACTTCCACATCGAGATTTCGCTAATATACATGACGTAACATTTTTGAAAAACTTTACGTTGTCCGCATCGAGTGTGATATTTATACCAGTTCTAGCTTCTCTGGTGCATTGAAGAATCTGGAAGAGAAAACAAATAAATTCAAATGTTAAACTTAAAATTCTGAAGTCCTCAAACATTATTAGGGAAGAAATCTTATTAATAATGGCGCTCCTTTCGCTTGACAGAAAAAAAAATGTTCTACAAGATCCATACCAGTACTTTTGTTAGCCTTTCATTGGCGTTTTTTTGTCAAGCGTATGCGAGTGACACTGCTATGAGCTATCATTTTTCTTCTCTATTATTAAAACTAAATATATAAGAGGAGAAGCTGACTGACTGACTGGCATATCAATGCACAGCCCAAACGGCTAAACGTAACTAGATATTTGGAACGGACGTAGCTTAGGTACCGTAGGGGTGCACTAAGAAAGGAAACACTTTTATATGAAAAATAACGTAATCTATAAATCAAGTAGGTACAGTTGAACCGATTAGGCTCAAAATTTGTGGGGAGGTAGCTTAAGACGGTAGGTAGCTTAAGGAGACGGACATAGGATTTTTTAATTGATTTAGGAACGTTTTATCCCGTTCCTGTGGGACGCGTCGTTATTTAGATGGTGTTATAGTTTGTATGAAACACTGAAATTGCGGGGGGGGGGTCCACTAGTAACTAATAAAGATTTACTCACTACAGAATTCGAGTTCACTCTCCGTAAACACTGAACAAAATCACAGTATCCCATGTAGCAGCCCGCTGTTGGTACGTTCAAAGCTGACGCAGACAGAGTCTGTAAATAAATTACTTTGTTAATTTACTCGTAAAACAGTTTCTTATCACATCATTATTTAATTTAATCAAAACTCAAGTATTTCAGGTTATTTATCGTGTTTGAAAGAGACACACCCAAGTTAATCTACATAGATAATATCAACTAAACCAAATTCGAGCCTTACCCTTACCTATCTAACCTAACACAGTCGTAGAATTTTTTATAGTTTACAAGTCAAAACTGTACATAGATTCTCAACCCAAGCGCAAGTATGCCTACTGAATGCGCTCTATTATTGGCATTATTACCGCATAATTGGCTCCAAGTTCCACTATTGGATCCAATACACCAATGTGTGGATCGTTCTTGGATTTATGTGTGTATTTTACCTTTTATGTCTGATAAAAAACAAATTTTTACTTACGACAAGATTGGTAGCGCAAATTGCATACGATGTATTAGTAAAGTACTGAGTCGCACAAACACTTAATGCGCTCAGTTCCTGCGGGCCCTAGGAAACATAAAATATGACATTAATAAGAAAACGCATATTATAATAGGACAGGACATAGTGCAAAGAAAGTTACCTCTGGTAACGTTGTCACTTTCGTAAAACAGCTAATACATGCATCTCTCGCTGTTACATTGGATGATTGCGCTGTACTACAGACGAGATTCAACAAATTTTGTAATCTAATCCTAGAAGAAATAAGTAATACTTGGTGAGCAGCAGAATATAATACAGTAGGTAAATTAATACTCAGAAAATAAATCATGGTTTTTCCTTACTTACCCATTCGATGGACATAAAGATGATATTTTTTGCGTTTTCCATTGTAATATTTTGTTTTTTATATCGGTTAAGTCAAGTAGGCCATTTGGTATAACTCCCACCTAGAAAAATATTTAAACATTTTTTTAATATTATGGTAGGCAGATACGCTGTTTATTAAGTACTTCATATTGTCAACAGAAATTCTGCTAACCTCACTTATATTAAAGAAATTTTGAGTTTTCCACAACGAAAGAGTGTTTTTTAAGTCATTGAGATCTAACAGCGTCTCGTTGGTTTTAATCTGATTAACAAAAAACACAAAATATTATGTTAAGTTGTTAGTAGGTGGCCCCCTAATGAATCCGTAGTTAAAAAAGCTAAAATTTTGATTAGAGTTTTAAACAGTTCACACAACTCCACTTACAAATATTGCCAATAATAAACCACATTGTATTTTTCTCATATTAAAAAATAAGCTTTGTTTTACTTTAGTTAATATATATAAAGATCGCGTTAGTGCACCATGGCGTCGGTATAACACTGTAAGTTAAAACGTAATGGCAGATTTATGAACGTAACTGTCTACTTATTTTGTACTCAGTTAGGAACCTCCCGACCAACCGGACTGGGTCAATAGAGCTTCCATTAAAATGTGATGAAAGCGATCATTATCACCATTATTATTCTCACCCAATAATGTTTATACAGTGTGCACATAACTGTGACAAACTGACACACTCAATACGATTGTTCCTGTAGTAGGTAAGTTATTATAGGTGCAGGGTGTTATCGCTAACTGTGTCCATGCGATTAATTAGACTACGAGACAGAAAATTTTGTGTGTGACCTCTTGAATAATATCAAGCCACACAGGAATTTTGTAATTATTTAGGTTATTATTATTTTGTTATTACTTACATGCGTCATTTATATTCTTTAGATGCATTGCACCTGATTATAAAAAAAAACTTACAAGGCGCTCGCCTAGTACACTAATAGTGCTGGTGTACATAGGAGATTAATTATTCATGTGTGGGCTTTTTCGCGAAAAAACGACCACTGCTTTTTCACTGTGTCCTATGAGTTCGCACATCGTTTATACAAAATCGGTTACCTTAATACACTTGACATTTGTGAATATTCATAGATATATTCAATAATGTTTAGATACAACATAGAAAAATGTACTCTGTAATAGGAAAATTAATAATAAAATATCTTTTTAGCTTACACGCCCCCCCTTTTTACGTGTGTCCTACATGGAATGACGTAGTTTTAATTTCGATTTTCACGACAATATTATTCGAAAGTAAGGAAAAAAAAAAGATTAATTTGATTGTAAGGTTTACTATTATCGTGTTAAACAATAAAAAATAAGACACGCCTTTGAAGATCTAATATATAAAATTCTCGTGTCACAGTTTTCGTTGCCATACTCCTCCGAAACGGCTTTACCGATTTTTACCAAATTTTATATGCGTATTCAGTAGGTCTGAGAATCGGCTACTATCTATTTTTTATGCATCTACCAGTTGTATTTCTCCCAATACACGGGGTACAAAGGCAACTTATTATGGCAAAACAAATGTTTGCCGGGACAGCTAGTAATATTATATTTTTGCATTTAAATCTTGTCCTACGATTACGGCTGTGCATGGAAATTCCATTTTGTAACCGTATTTTCAAAGTTTATGATTTTAAAACGATTTAGCAAAGAAGGAATTTTTAATCTGTCAACATTATTAAACTACTCCGACATTTTGTATTTACTGGCATCCACGTCAAATCACAATCATTCGTGTCCGAACCTGAGCCAGCGTTACCGTGCTTTTTTTTCTTCTGCTTTGTAACCGGATATTTATTGGTAAGTGCGTGTTTTTTTATATTGTGATATTGTCAAACGATACTACCATACAATGTGAGAACTAAGCATTAAAAATATGTTACGTAAACTATAATTAAGTATTTTTTCAAGCACTGAACATGTCAGCAAGAAGAGACGCGTTACTTCCATTTTGTTTGGTTATGTATATGCGGAACAAAAAAGTTACAAAATGGAAATCTAAAGGCGAGTTCACTTTGTACAAGTAATATGGTGTAAAAAAGCTTGGTTAATGGTTTTGCATTTGCTTACCTATTATGTACTTACTTTACCTAAAACGGTGCCATAACATTTCGTTTATTTTTTTGCAGACTGCCTTGATGGTAAAGGACACCATCACTGATAACCGCCTGGTACCAAATAAAGTGAAAGTACATATGTCCCGTCTAGCTCGTCTACTAAGACTATTGTAACACGATTTTTTATTTGTTCTATGCAAAATGCATATTTATTTTTCCAAAATGTGTATTTGCATGGTGTGTAAACATCGTTATTGATTAACATGCAGTGGGAATAATGCCCATTTTGATTATATATGTGATAAATGTTTGGATTGAGACAATTCAAATTAAGATTCAAACATCGAGATATTGAGACAATTCTCAACAATTTATGTTTATTTGATAAAATAAAGAAGGGTTAATTATTTTTATTAGGCAAGTATATTTTTGTTTGGCGAGTTAAGACTACTGACCGTAGGTAGGTCCTATTACTGTTAGCTTCAAGGCAATTACGAATAGGTAGGTATTTAGTCCAAATCACATAATTATGTACCTGTACTAAAATTCATGTTTAATTTTCTTTTGTGAACTTAGCCTTATCGTTTCCGTCGCGTTACCAAACAATTCCATATTGTTACTGTCCTATTTTGAGAAATGTTTCTTTTATAAATTTACACTGCCTTTAAGAATTTCCTTTTTTAATTTCTGGTTATTATAATATGCAATTATAAATATTTGTCATAAAATATAACACAAATAACTGAAATACTTTAGACATTTATTAACACTAAAAGTTTGCATGTTGAAATATCAAATAGTAACAAAATGGATGTATTTGACTTCATTACACAAAAGACAAAGCTATTATGGAAATTCCGAATATGAGGGGACGTTAAAATGTAGTGGTAAAAGACAATAAATAAACAACTTTTGCCTAAATTAAATTGTTTCTTCTTTTATATTACCTTGAACATGAGCAAAGCTTTTGATTTTGTACATCATGAAACATTATTAAATAAAATAGAGAGATATGGGTTCAGGGGTACAAGCCATTTATTCATCAAAAACTATTTGAAAGATAGGCACCAGCGAACTGACATAGAGTATTTTGAAAAACAAAAAAATAAGGGTGGTAAAAACCAACAAATACAGAATAAAAAAAGGACATCTCAATCCTCATATCAACTAAATTCATTTGGTGTACCACAAGGTGGGATTCTATCCCCGTTCCTATTTTTAACCTATATTAATGACATAACAGAAATTACAAAAGAGGATATGATATTGTTTGCTGATGATACTACAGTACTTATTAAATGTGATGACATCCAAAATTTTGAATTGAAAATAAATACTATTATTACTGACATTATAAAATGGCTAACACTGAATAACCTAAGAGTAAACGTCGACAAAACGAAAATTATGCAATTCCACACAGACAGAAGCCACCCCCTTAAGTTAGAAATTGTGTACCAACAGCAACCAATCGAACAAGTGTCGTCTATGAAATTTCTTGGTATTGTCCTGGACTGTAATTGCAAATGGAAGGCACACATTGAGACGGTATGCTCTAAGCTAGGCAGATACGGATTTGCTCTACGACGTCTAAGAGAGGTAGTGTCGCAAGAGGTTGCACTAAGTGCATATCATGGCTACGTTGGTTCAACATTACAATATGGTTTGATTCTGTGGGGAAATTCAGTTGAAATAGATTCTGTATTCAAAATACAAAAGAGATGTATAAGATCTATATGCGGTGTCCATTTTAGAGAGTCCTGTCGACCACTGTTTAAAAAACTGAACATACTACCTTTGGCGTGTATGTACATAAAACAACTAGTAGTATTTGTGAAACAGTACCCTGACTTGTTTAATAAATTCAGGCCGAAACATAAGCTCACACGTAAACACATCCAGAATAAACTGCGACACCCTGAATGCAAGTTGGCTCTTACAACGAACAATGCTTACATAATGGCAATAAAAGTGTACAATAAGTTGCCAGATAATTTAAAAGACCTAGAGCCGTTGCATAATTTTAAAAATAAGGTACACCAATGGCTCATTGACAAATGTTTTTATAATATTAGGGAATACTTTGACTATAAATAAAAATGTATTAAACTAATTGACGTGCTTTGTGATAATAACATAATTCTGGACATTGTATATTAATTCTATTCTTATATTAACTTTTACTATGACATTTTATTTTATTCAATGACAGGGGTGGATGTGGTTTAATTATTTTTATTTTATTTTTAGTTAAGATATTAAACCTGTATAATATGTAGGTATTTTGTAATTTTTAACATTTGCACGCTGTTTATGCAGAAAATGTAAGCCACCAATGTATCAACTTATCCATCTGTATATTAATGTACACAACCATTTTCTAATGCAAATAAATGATTGATTGATTGATTGAAAAAGTTACAAAATGGAACTCGAATTGACGCCTATGTCTCACAAAATCGATATTTCTATATTTATCTGCTAATTATATTATCTAAAACCACAATTATAAGACTTGTGAAATATAGACAAATTGAAACAAATAATAATAAAAACATTTTAAATTGTTTTTTCCTATTTATTCCATTTTGTAACCTGGTCGTTTTTTCGCGAAAATGCCCGTGTACAACATAAGAAGAAAATTTTTATGTGTGTTAGCGGATAACGTCCTTAATTTTAGTTTTATAACATTTTGTTCCAAACGTGTGAATCTTATCTGTTGGGTGCATAGGAATAAATTGGTCATATAGGTATTTTATTTAGGTTCAAATAATGTAGTATTTACAACCTGAATCCGTATTTTGAGTTTTATATTATATTTTTTGCGCTATTTAGACCTTGCAGTTTTGATTCACCTCATAATTATTATACGTGTAATTTGAATTTCCCGCACTTTTTCCACTTCACTGTTCTTCGTTCTCGTTTCCGTTGAAATTATGTTCTAGCTTTTGAAAACCTTTTCATATCTATCAATCTAAATTCGTTCACTCTTTCATGTGACAGATTGATTTTATGGAGAGAACTTGCATTTCTTGCATTTATTTTGTTTTTTATTTTAATTTCATTTTAGAATGATTGAAGGCCGTGCAAATGTAAGTAATCTATTTATAAGAGTGTAATTCATAATTTCTTTAACAGCTAACTCTCTTGTCTGTCAGCTTTAAGTGTATTGAAATGTCCATTGATTTTTCAGGAACTCCCCGATTTTCAGGTTTTCCGAACGGTGATAAAATACTGCATAGTAATAATTGTGCTGCCTGTGGTTTCCTTCTTTACGTCTAAGAGCATATTATTCGATGGGATTCTGCAATTGGAACCACTCAATAGCAGTGTTTATTCCGCTGTTGTTGCGGTCGTAGTTCTACACGTTGCATTGGGGATGTATATTTACAAAGCGTACGGCGAAGCTGAAAAAGTTCGCAAGCCAGTTAAAAAGGACTAAACAAAGGTATTACAGACTTAGTTATAAGAATCATACAAAATGGATAACCTGTATAAGAAAGGCGAACTGTTACAAGTCCATACTAAACACAATGAAGTTGTTGAAGGTCGTTTTTACGGCTTGAACACAGACAAAACCAGACTTTCATTATACAATGTGAAAGAAAATCATGAGAACGAGAAAAGTGAGGGTGTTTGTCACTATTACAACTCTGAAATCAGGGATATAGTTAAATTGAAGGACACAGAAGATTTGGCACTTCAAGTGCAGAAGGTACTGAAAATAACGCAAAAAGAAGTTGAAGACATCATTAAGACGTCTAAAAAGTATGTTTACATCAATCAAATCGACAACACTTTCCATGAAGCTGTTGAAGATTTACAACAGTATAATTACATAGCTGTAAGCACAGATGGATCGTCCATGGGTCGTAAGTGTAAAATGCCATTTCTGGTCATGTCTACACCGCAGCAAATTTATATCTTTGATATTCAAGCAATGCAGTTCCAAGCCTTTGATGCAGGTTTGAAAAAAATATTGGAAAATAATGAACAGAAGAAAATTGTGCATGACTGTCGTAAACTATCAGACTGTTTATACCATAAGCATAATGTTGAGCTGAAGTGTGTATTTGATACTCAGGTGAGTAAATACTCTTTCTATAATGCCAAACATACAAATGTATAGGTCTATGAGGCGTTAATTCCCAGTAGCGGTCCCTTTAACAGTTCCTTTCTGAAGAAAAATTACACATTTTTGTTCAAAAAAGGTACTGATAAAGGAACAAGTAGGAATAAACTCTATGAGGATCTGATGGCAAAAAAAAAAAGTTTAAAACTAGCCATTTTCATATGGCTAATTTTTAAACTTTTTATCAATAAAAAAATGTCTGTCAACTGAAATTTTGAAGATGTTTTTTGTTGGTAAACAATGAAACATTTTACTCCAATCACCCCAGTAATGTGTACTGTCCACAAAAACAAAATTCCCGAGTAACACCTGCATGGTGCAGCTATTAAGCCATATTATTGTAAACTCTCATTGATATCCAGTCAGATTTTGTGTGAAAGCGTAACAAACATCCATTCACACTGTCACATTTATAATATTAGCATAATGCAGTTTTATTGTATTAAGAAAACAATTGTCTCACAAATAACAAATCCTTAATTTTCTTTACCTCTAAACAGGTTGCTGACATAATAATAACGAAAAATAAAAATGGCCGCCTCCCTGCAGAAGTGAAATCTTTGAAACAGTGTCTGAACTGCTACCTCGGATTACCATTGAACACAATAGAAGAGAAAGTAAGTAACTATGTATGTTCTCAATCGAATCCACTTTATTATTAATGGTGCGTTCCATAATAGTGACTCGTGCTTGAGATTGTTGCCCTTTGTCATCATCATCATCATCAGCCCATACTTGTCCACTGCTGGACATAGGCCTCTCCAATTGCACGCCACTGTGATCTGTTTTTGGCTTCTCGCATCCAGCTTCTGCCAGCCATCTTGCGTATATCATCAGTCGACCTTGCCTGAGGGCGTCCTACACTCCGTTTGCCGAGACGCGGTCTCCACTCGAGAACTCGTTTTTCCCAACGGTCATCGGTTCTACGGCAAATATGGCCGGCCCACTGCCACTTCAGCTTGCTAAAACAATGAGCTATGTCGATGACTTTGGTTCTCTGTCGGATCACTTCATTTCTGATTCGATCCTTCAGAGAAACGCCGAGCATAGCCCTTTCCATAGCACGCTCTGCGACTTTGAGCTTGTGGGCCAGCCATGCCATCAGTGTCTACGTCTCAGCTCCGTATGTCATTACATTGTCCTTTGTGCAATCAGTGAAGTCTGCTATCTTCTCCCCTTTTTAAATAAATTTTCGGAGCATGAAAGGCGTGACATTGAATGAGAGGGGAAAGGCATATGGAGAGAATGGATGAAAGTCGATTGACGAAAGAGATTTATAAGGGTGATGTAATGGGCTGGGTGTAGAGGTCGTCCCAGAAGGAAATACATCGACCAGATTGGGGATGTCCTGGCGGAAGGTGGCGTGAAAAGTACTCAAAACCGGATGTCATGTATGAATATCCTTTCCCCCAAATGATTAGACATATTTGGGGGTGGCCCTCGTCCAGCAGTGGACGTCATATGGCTGATAACGATGATGACATACATGTAATGATGACTGGCATTAATTAATTTGGATATTCATTGTGATAAGAGCCAATCTGGGTGCACTGATCGCCTGCCCCCCTAGCAAAGACACGACATAGAGCAAATACGCGCTGTGATTGGCTGATATGTCACACATCGTGCGACTAGGCTTGTTCCAACCAATCGCAGTGCTTGGTATGTCTTGTCGTGTCTTTCTTGGAGCGTTTTTACCGTTTATCCGTGATTAGGTGTGGAACCAACAACCTCCCGATGGCAGGTCCAAGTACCCAACCACTTAGGCGACAGACGCCCTAAATAAATACACATATTCATGACCTTAATCCTCTAAGGTGGTAGCCAAAACCAGGATCACAAGACACAAGTAGCCTTCGGCCACATCTAGCCTAATAATGAGTTCAGTTACAAGTTGCTAGCTGGCTAATAGCCTGAATAAACATAATATATCTAGCTTAGCTTCAATATAGCTATATCTGCATATCCCATAGTCGGCGCCTGTGATGTGCCAGATAGAAAGACACCTGCATTCTATTCACATCTTGGCAGTGGCATATAGGCAAAAAGACACTGCCTACCTTTGTATTTTGGTTACCCGACCTAGTAATAGAGTTGTTGCTCGATCTTTTTTTGTTGTACTCACGACATAGGCTAACGAAGGTCCTTTTGGTGTTTTGTGGGTGAGTAGATAGGTAGGTACCTATATTTCGTAAGGACAAGTTACCTATACATAAGTGTCAATACTTGGGGATTACTGCCTACCTTGTCGTAAAAGCCAGTGCACGCCACTGCATCTTAGATCAGTAGTATAAATCAATAATATTACATACATACATACATACACTTCACGCCTGTCTCCCAAAGGGGTAGGCAGAGACTACAGATCTCCATTTGTCACGATCCTGACATACCCCTTTCGCTTCATCTACATTCATACACCTTTTCATACATGACCTCCGGTTTCGAGTACTTTTCACGCCACTTTCGGTTAGGACATCACCAATCTGGTCTTGATATGTCCTGGGGCGACCTCTACTCACCCGGCCCATTACATCACCCATATAAATCTCTTTCGTCAATCGACTTTCATCCATTCTCTCTATGCCCAAACCACCGAAGCATGCCCTTTTCAATCTTGGTCACTACGTCTTCCTTCAAACCAAACCAATAATATTATTCCAATCGTTTCCAGCTTGACCTAGTTCAATGCAACGAGCGGCCCCTCTCGTCACAGCTGAAGGAGACTCTCGCAAAGAACATTGCATACCTCCACCGTCTCTCAGAGTTCATCAATGAAGAGATGATGTTACCATTTGTCCGGGGAGTAGAATGCTACGTGGACAACCTGCGTGCGTGCGACGACTTCACCGCATGGGATCTGTGCCAGAAACTGAATCAGCCCCCGAAAGAGTTTAAGAACTCTGTAGAGTATTGAGTTTTGTTTTGTTTTAATTTTTTTTTATTTACCTACATTCCGTTGTTGAAGAAAATAAAAGTATAGTTTAGGTTTATTTGAGTTGTGTTTTTTTTTGTTCTGTTTTGTTGCCAGACCAAAAACAATTAGACTTGTAGTCCTGTGACGTTTAGAGTAAAACGAGACAGTGAAGGGGTATTTTCACCGACACCGGTCGGCACGGCACCGGATAGAAACGGATTTTTGAATCTTTAAACAAAAATGACATCGAGGACTTGACGGCGGACGCGTGCGGCAGAATACCGACGGAGCCGGCCGCATCCGGCGGAATAATAGCCTTTGAACATCGTATATAAGACACATTTTTGTTTAAAGATTAAAAAATCCGTTTCTGTCCGATGCCGTGCCGTCCCGTCCGGTGTCCGGTCGGTAGAAATACCCCTTAATATGGTATACATGCACCAGTGAAAGAGTAATAGACAATCTTCTGTCTCTGTCTGTCAAGTAGTAAAAGTGACAATTAGGGTCCACATCATTTTCCATACATTTTGGTGGGTACGTGGCTTGCAAGCCTTAGTTGTGATTGGTCTGAGCTTTTATAGTTTTTGGGACGGATTTGTTTTTAAACTTTTTAAACACTAAATCACTTTAATGTTTGCTTGAATAGCAGTAAGTAATATTTATAACTAAACTCGTTTTTTTTTATTCGAGAGACAGATTTGACTGTTCTTATGCGTACAATATGATACTTTAGTGCTATGTATTTAAATTAAATTGAAAATTGAATACAAACAGTAAAGAAAATAAACTTTATCTTGATTGCAGCAGAGAATAAAATTGTGTGAAATAGGAACTGCTGTCTTTGTCTCGGTATTGAAAATTCGAGATCAATTAATTAGGTACAGTCAAGGGCGGCCGGAACGTTACACTTTTGGCTTATTTATATCGGAAGTATTACCTACGCTTTGGCTATCCTTGACTGCACTTAATTACGTATATATTTTGTATTGTTGACAGTATTAAGTAGGCTAAACTTTATTTCTAACTGATAGAGGGATATTCTTGTGTGCAATATTTTTAGAATAAGTTAGCAGGTACTTATCAACATGATATTTTTGGTATAGGCATAAATTGCTTTTCTACACTAGTGTGTTATGTCCATTTTAAAAATTAAGTCATTATCAGAAATCAATAATAAAATGTAACAATATTTAGGGGACTGTACGTACTTTTATAAGCGCAAATAATTTAGTGTAAGTACATGCCCATGCCTATGTTTTTTACGCCTAAAATAATGTAGGTTCTCTATAATCTATTTTAGGGCGCTCGCTGACGTTCGATTGACAATCGGTGATCGATTTTTCGAGTGTGGGTCATTTAGTGTTGTGCCAGAAAGGGAACTCTCGAGCCATCTTGCCGTTTGTCCCTTTCTACCTTTAGAAAAAGTGGGACAGAAATTCGTATTCATAAATGGATTATTAGTATTCAAAAATTCGTATATGGAACAAACATAGTATTAGGTACTCAACGAGTGAAGTTTTTTCCCATGACATGCTCATAACCATCACTTATACCGAATAAAAATCGCTTGTAAGTTGGCGAGCGGCTTTATACCTCTTGTATTATGAAAACCTTGCGCTTTAAGAAGTATATCCTAGTCCTAGACGTTATACACACGCCGTTGCATATCTGCCTAGAGTAATAATTGCAATCATATTCTTGTAATCATGTTTAAAGTAATCTATACAATATTATATCCACTAAATATTTTTTCTCTACTAAGTATTCAAGGACTGCTCGAGCGTAACACTACCGGTTTTTTAATATGGCTGGGTTATCAATATTTCCATAGATGAACTGTTAAACTCTTAGGGAAATGTTGATGACCGGCCATTGACAAAATTCCTGGAGAATTACGCTTTACCAGTCAACCTAAATTACTTCGTTTAGATTTACGTTTACAGCCAAGGTTAGTGTTGGGTGTAAAAGGGAAATATTGACAACACTGACAATATTACCCTACAGCAACTGTCAAACTCAGAAAATATTTATCTACCGGGCATTTAAAAAAAGTAGGGAGTACCCTCGGTACCCTTCTTGACTACTAACTTAGCTACAGAAGTCGATCGAGTCATGTTTTCAAATGGATAATCATCATCATCATCATCAGCCCATACTTGTCCACTGCTGGACATAAATGGATAATGCAACACATTATCTAAAACATTTAAAACTAAGAAACGGAGAAATCTCAGACCGAAAACAACAAGACTTATCAAAACGCGTGCCGCGGAATACCGACGGAATTTTCTTTGACGTTTTTCTGTCAAATCCCGAAAATCTGTCAGAAAAACGTCAAAGAAAAGTTCCCATTCAGAAATCATATTGAACGTTTTTCCTCACCACTCACGCGCCAAAAATTCTTGGTACAAGTTTAGGCGAGGCTATTTCCACGAGCAAGAGACCGTGCGGCATCTGAATCGGTAGTAGGTATCACCGAGTAGTAATTTATACCTACGATCAGAGGCACGGTCGTTTTCATAGACGTAGAATCCCGCCGCTACGCTTACACACATTCTATTTCTATGGACGTTTCAGTTCATAGTCAGAAGCAATGCAATCGTGGGAGACGGCCGTTTCTCATAAACACACCTACCACCTAATCATTAATTTGTCGGCACAGCAGCGGTCTGAATCCGGACGATGGCGTTGCTCGGCTTGGTGGTATATGACGACAATTTGTCGGGTCGTACGTGTGGGCACGATTGACCAAATTTTTTTGCTCCGTACACCAGTGGCGTGCACACCATATAGGCAAAAAGACACTGCCTACCTTAGTATCTTGGTAACCCGACCTAATAATAGAATAATTATTGCTTGATCATCCTTTGTTGTACTCACGACATAGGCTAACTAAGGCCCTGTGTTTCGTGGGTGAATAGATAGGTCTAGCCTAAGCCTACCTATACATAGGTGTCAATCCTTGGGTATCACTGACTACCTTGTAAAAGCCCGTGCACGCCACTGCCGTACACCCTTAACGGGATGGAAGAGGATCATACCTACCACCCAACTTAAGTCAGTACTTTAGTGAGGCAGGTAGTTTACAATATTTTTATATCATTAGGTAAGTAGATACGCATCTAGAGAGAAGGTACAATAAAAAGAATCTGAGAGGTCATATTTTTTTGTGAAGAGACGTAATTAATGTACCTACCTAAGTCACCTAATGCTTAGTTACTGTATTTTTTCTACGAAGTAAAATGGAAACATCGTCGTGTGATAAAGGGAAAGCGCCCTCTAGGTTTTTGGAATAAAATGTGTGGGTGATACCTACCTACATACCTACTTTATATCGTTTGTATTTTACTTGTAAGTGATGTTAAAGCTTTTGCCTTGCATAAATAAAGTTATCTAGAGCTGATACCTGTTTTTTATTATTTTATCTTCGACGAACCACTTCACACATATTTGGGTAAGTAGGTAAACTAAATACCTACCTCGCTTATTAACTAACTTTGTATCATAGTCTTTTTACATGGTGGGTAAATCATATTTCCTGGGTTGTATCTAAACTGCCGGTACTTGCAAGATGCAAACCGCGTTTAGGCTTTTCACGTTATGGCATTAAATGATCAAGAGTGAAAAAAAGTGTGAGTGAAAAATGTATAGAACTTGGAAACAGAATTATCCGATAGACTACACAACACCGTTTGGATCTCGTTCAGCACTTCGATATGTAATGTACTTTAGAAATATACCAGTGACCTTCGTTATACCTAGTTTCTATACACTAACGAAATCTTTCTTCTTGTTCATAGTGATTAAAAAAAATAAATCTTTCGTTATGTGATGAAGAAGAAAGAACTGGAATTAAACATCAAATTTCGCGCCTTTAAATGCACGGCGCATGTGCGAAAATTTTGACAGAATTGACGTTTTTTCATGACATTGATTGACAGACAGTTCAATCACTTCAATCAAATTCTGTTTTCTGTACTCGCGCTCGCTCTCGTTTGTCGTCATGCGAGCAATAATATTACGCGAATATACGTAATATTTGTAGTTATTTGACATGAAATTATAAAAGAAACGATTAAATCGAAAAATATGTTCGCCCGTAACTCCCTGAAAACCTGCGTAGCAGCTAGAAATAATGAGGTAAGAGATCAAAGTGTTGTGATAATTTGCGAAGATCATGTAATCCGCAATAACAATTGCTTACACAGTTTTCTTGTCTCTTTCCTAATAACAGTAGTTATGTATTGTGTATTTTGCACATTGTTTTGTATTTGCACACGCCAAGAAAATGGCAAAGCCCAGAACATTTTCGGTTTGACATTTGGGGGTTGTTATTGTTCCTGTTACACAATTCAAAGCAATTCTATTCTAGCTTCATCGATGTAAACACACAAGTAAATTGGACGCAATTCGAGAAAAACTACGTGTCGGCCCCACTTTTGCTGATTTTGTGTCTGAGGATAGTCCGAAAACTTGGGACGACTACGATGGGAAATTGAAAAGACAAAAGGGAGAAACGGAGAGACTGAGATTGCCACCGTGGCTCAAGACTACAATACCTACAGGTAAGAGAAAGATTGTAGAGTTTGTTCATATCGATGGCTTCCAGCCAAAGAGGCCTAAGAGACATTTTTGAGCAAAACAAGTTGAGTATGCAGTTTGAATCACCTTTTTTTTCTACGTCAATTGGTCTAGATTTCATAGTTGTATGACGGACTTTGATGTCGCTTAAGTGAGATTATGTGTTTTTCGTCCAAAACTTTGCTTTTTTTAAACTTTAAACCACTCTCCTGTAAAATTACTTAAATGTCGCTTAGGCCTTTTTGGCCGGAAGCCGTATATATGGAAAGTAGGCACCCTGGTTGCAAGGTAGCTGAATGAGCTTTCGATGTTTTATTTTCATTTAAACTTTAACTTATTAGTTTTCTTTAACTAACACATATAGAAACAAACTATTTAAATAGTAAGATATTTATTTGTTAGTTATATCCTATTATTTATCTCATAAAGCTATAGAAAAAACACCTAGTTGAATTATATTTTGCTGTTGTGCTCTGGTGCCCAGATATTGGCTAAATGAGTTGATAAAACTAATTAGGAAATTACACATTTTCATAATAATTACTTAAGGATCATTGGATATATTTGTTGCATGGATCTGGGTGTTTTATCTTTCTGTATTTAAATATAGAAAGGAAGTTATATCAGTCTCTGGCATCCATAGTATAGGCTTCTTAGTCATAGGCTAAGTTTTTGGACCAGATGACCTTGCGACCTTGTGTGAATACATTTTTTTTTCATTTCCTCTCAATGTTACCATAGTAAAAGTTGTTCATATTGACAAGCCCAGAAACATTTCTAAGACGATTGCTCGGGATCCTTTTACACACAGTGTTTTATGATTATATTTTTCAGTTTTGCAAAATTTCAGGTTCAAAATTTTTTGGAATCAAAGAGCAACTGCGAGGCCTGAAACTGAGCACAGTGTGCGAAGAAGCAAGATGCCCCAACATTGGTGAATGTTGGAGTGGAGGCAAACATGGCACATCCACGGCCACTATTATGGTGAGTGTCTATTTTTGTAAATAAAAAAATACAGGATTACTTACTTACTTAGGTCCTGTCATACCCAGGGGGGTACATAGGGCCTTGCAGATATCTCTCCATGTATCTCCTCTATCCAGCGCTGTCGTCTTTGCGGCACTCCAGTCAATGCCCGCCGACCTGAGCTCGGAGTCCACGGAGCGCCGTCACGTGTGCGCTGGTCTTCCTCGTCTCCGCTTCCCGCTAGGGCGCCAGTCGAAAACCACAACCGCCGGATCGTTCTCGCCTCTTCGGAGCGCGTGGCCATCCATCTCCAATTGCGCAGAGCGATTTCGTCGCCTATCGGTTTTTGATGGCATTTGGTCCATAGCGTCCATAGCTCCGTATTCGTAATTGTGTTCGGCCAGAAAATTCTCAGAATGGCTCTAATTCCTTTTGAAGTTGTTTAAAAATGTATCTAATAGGTACCCATTATTCCTTCCTTCAGCTTCCAAATTACATGAGGAATTGATGATATAGTATATTTTTTAATTTAACGTACTAAAGTGGTATATTAAGCTGTTACTAATTCTCTGGACTCTATGGATTTTTAATGTGAATTAAATATAATTATTAATTCAGATTAAAAATCCAGCCAGGTCAGCTGAGCTGAAGTGGGACTGGGCCGGCCACGTCGCCCGAATGGAACCAAACCTTTGTTGGGCCAAAAAAACAACGGAATGGTTACCAGCAAATGGCAAGAGACGACGTGGTCGCCCCAAAAAGCGTTGGAGCGACGAGCTTGTGTCTCACCACAAAGGATGGTGGAACGCCGGCCAAGATCGCATGGCGTGGAGGGAGGGGAGAGAGGCCTATGCCATGCAGTGGGAAAATAATAACCCGCACACCACAAGGTGTTTGAACCCTATAACGGCGATGGGCTCACCCCCTGTCACGTTGGGTTAAATACGCTTGGTGAACCGTGGG
>SJJU01024433.1:0-10704 GCA_012932125.1 Conopomorpha cramerella | reverse complement strand
ACATCAGGCAGGATGGTGATCAAACGCTTGTTCATTGTGTTAAAAAAAATCTCAGTTCAATGATGACGTTTAACATTGAATTAATGTTAGTACACGTTGACAGCTATGGTTCAGTGACCTTTCGGCGTACTGGAAATGTTGATATTTAATATCATTTTGTACATTAATATTCCGCGAAAAAATAAAGAAAAGCGACACCCGTATTTTTCATTTTCATTTTAACGGTAGTTTTCATTCATCATTTTTACTTTGTACATCGGGTCGGGTAAGCGACATGTGACGTCATTGCTTTGTGCAAAATAATGAATGCTTTGATGCATTGATGAAAACTATTGCTTTTATGTTGCTATTACGGCATATAATGCCAATCTATTTGAATTAATACTGTGTATTATTGCTTTAAAATAAACCCTAAAGACGGACAATTTTATTTAATTTGGGGCAACAAACGGACTTACAATATAGTACAATAAATCACAATTAAATATTATTGAGCGTAGCCCCTTGACGCTATCCACATATTGTAAGATTTAGTGAACCTTTAGGGAGGGGAAAGGGAAGGAAGGAGAAAGAGATTTTCTTTTGGATAAATTCTAGAACATTGCGTAAATTTTGTTTGTAGCAAATAATTATGGAGATATTCATTAGGAAAAAAGAACAATTAGGACAAAGAGAAACGGTTTCTTCCTTTTACTAGCTTTTGAAAAATGAAACTTTTCAATTGTCCGAAATTATTTTCAGACTGACACTCTTCCATATTTTGACAGCTATTCATCTAGATAAGAACGTCATCAGTGATGTCACAGTTTGTATTAATTTGACAATTTGAAACATTGTAACAATAGGGCATAATTATGTTAGCTGATTTGTCAAATTTCTCGAGCTATTTCCTGTAACATTATACCGTATCCCCTGTGTTCAGGTGACTGACGTGGTGGGAGGCGCAGGTTACAACGCTTCGGTGACTCCTCACGGCACGGTCTGTCTGCGGCTGCGGGATCGAGTCAAGTAAGACCCACACCAGAAATTTTCTCTTTGTATCTGCCTCTCCTTTCTCGCGCTTCCAGTAGGGAATTCCGTGCCATCTGTCCTACCGTTCCTCTATTAGTTGACATGGAATTAGGTGCTGCAAATACTAACTAGTTGGAATATTAGGAATGAACTTGAGAGCAATCATTGAGACGCGGCAAATGGAGTGTAGGACGCCGTCAGGCAAGGTGGACTGATGATATGCTCAAGATGTCTGACAGAAGCTGGACGCGATAAGCCGAAAACAGATTACAGTGGCGTGTAATTGGAGAGCCCTATGTCCATCCGTGGACAAGTATGGTCTGATGATTAATCATTGACAAGTCCGGTCCAGACCAATCAGTATGGAGATATAGGAGTTTTTAGAATAAGTTTCATATGTGTGTTTAGATGTTTTATGGAAGCTTATTTAATCCCAATTTTTTTTGGAACTAAAATTATGGTTTCTTTAACATATAAATATTTTAACACGTTTTTAGTCAATTTTTTTGTTGGAATATTAAAAACTGTGGCTTAGGCCTTAGCGCTGACGGCCTCATTTGTCCTTGCCTAAAAGAGGATCATAAGATGTCAAGAGACAATCTTCACTTTATCCTGGTGCTCGAGTTTACGATTAATAATCAAACCTTTTATTGCGCTGCACTCGACACCACGTGGCAAGTCTTGCTACACTCTTTGCATCTCTCTTACATCGTAGCAGCGAACGGAGTGCATCGCTGTTTAACTATGGACGACAGGGTACGGACCCCTGCTTCACCTCGCTGTTTCACCTGGGTGAAGCACGGGGTATGTACTAGGGTCCGTCCTCCAGCCGACAACGACGCCAAAGTAACGGTACAAAGTACAACCGTGTGCTGAAGACTTTAATATTTCTCTAAAAATATTTTTAATATACAGGGTTACTTGTAACTCGACGTATTCATGGTATGGGGTGATAGAGGCGTTAAAATGCAATAAAATAAACCTTTAACTCCTCTATGTATGGTCGGAAATTAATGGTTCTTGAGATATTGGCTTTTTTGAATATTTTCTAGAAATTCCCAGAATCTTGCATGAAAAAGTTTGTAAAATAAAAACCATGAGTCATTTACTGTATACAACTGTAACCAGAGCGTACTAGACTTGGGCACCAGTTCTATATGTTTTATCACTATGAACAAACAACAACTAACAACAACAACAACAATTTGTGACGTGTCAGGGTGGACATGACTATCGACGGCGCCGTCCGCGTGACCAACGCGAAGAACAATATAATCCTGGCGCTGTCGCGGTCCGGCGCCGCCGCCGGCCTCATCCATCCCAACGGGCGGGTCTACCACTACGGCTCGCGCGTTGAGATCCAGGCGCGCCACCCCCAGGGGAATAACAAGTTGGTTGAGCATGTTTTTTTTCTGTTGGTAGACATTTCCGTCCTACGGGAAGTTGCCTACTTCTGTCTATTCTTAAATTCCCGGAGCCCGGAAGACTGTATTTTCCTACAAAGTAGTAGGTTTAAGTTTTTGAATATTACTTTATATCGCGCAATCTTTAAAACATTATTATTTTGCGATAGCTACATTGTTGACTTTAAATTATTGATTTCAAAACTTGTGTATATTAGGCTAAAATTAGCCTTCGAGAAGATCGTTGGTGCATTTTTAAGCGAGATCGAACTGGGTCTTTATCTTAAAATGAGGTTACTCTTTGCATGCAACAGCAGACACTTCTATTGAAGTCGTCCTATCGAAAGGCACATATCGACTTTGAACTGGCAGTAGGTCCCATCTGATTTAACAGTTCATGCAATTTTCAAAACAAAACATACTATCTGACTTAGTCATATTATTCAAAGTCGCATCATACGGACGGTTCACATACGACGTATTGCCAGTTCATGTTGCCTGGTTGCTGGTTTAGGTTAATGATAATTCTTTATTGCTTCATGTAGTACAATAGGTGTTAGCTTAAAATAATTAACTTTAACATGAGCCCTGCAAGGGCACCGCAATCATAAACCTACTACAATGCACTAGCATTAACATTTACAAAATAAAAACATGAACATATTATAAAATGGTTCCATAATATCTACTTACATCAAAAGTGTCTAGGGATTAAAACATTTTTAGCTCTAAAAAAATCTAATTTATTTACTTAAATCAAATCTAATCTTCTGCATTGGTGTCCTACCTAATTCCCCATGCCTGTATCAATGACTTATCACCACATTTTGAATAAATTATGAATCAAGTATCAAGTATCAATTCATACACTTCACGCCTTTTAATCCCAACGCGGTGTAGGCAGAGGCACTTGCTTAATAAGCAAATGCCCACGGTTCACCAAGCGTATTTAACCCAACGTGACAGGGGGTGAGCCCATCGAATGAATTCAGTTTTTGCAAAATATATTCTTGATTGCAATCTTCTAAAATCTACTTGATCCCTAGACACTTTTGTAGTGTGTACTTGTTGCGCTAATTAAAAGTTTTAAAGGTTAGTGTTTCCCGTGTGGCAGGTACGCGAAGATGTGGTACAAGGGCGTGTCGTTCACGGCGGAGCAGTGCGCGCTGGTGTACCTGGTGGACGCGGCCGGCACGCGCACCACCACCGACACCTTCCTCGACATGAGCCAGGACTTCACTCTCAACGTCTTTTACAAGTCAGTCTACATTGTCGCTTTCTAGTTCAAATTCAAAACTTTATTGCAACTAAGTGTAAAATACAGGTGTAGGTATTTGACAATGCGCTTAACTTAGTTGTCCCGATTGGGACGCTGCAATGAACGCAATAGGTAAACCAAACAGTTAGTTTCAGCGCTACGGTTACTTTTTTCGACAACTCTACACCAGCTCCTTCCTGAACCCGGGGGTGATATAGCAATGGATGTAATGTTCCTAGACTGAGCTCATGTCTGTCTTCTAGGAACTGTTCATAGAAAAGTAGTCTTCTGAATGCGTAGCGCGCGGTCCTCGTTTTGGTGCAGTTTTGTTTGAAGAGTCTTCAAGCGAGCTGATGGACTTCTCCGAGAACGTTTCGTGGAGACAAAATAATTTACCGCTCACTCATCTATCAGACGAAAAAGATTCCCGGGCTGAATACAGTTCTTTTTTGAAACAAAGTTTGAATGCAGTTTTTCTTTTTATCAAAATCGGTGACATGGTTCCTAAGAACAAATCTTCGTATATCTTATAGTTTCAGACTTTCCCATACTGACCGATTTGAATGCCACCCAGTATAAATAGCCACTGGGATATGTGGTGGGACCACGTATGTTCCAATGTCGCATGGCATGTCTGATCCTCAGCGAGTCTCGCCACGGCCCCTCGTACGTGAACGAGGCGGTGTCGCTGCTGCAGGCCGCGCAGTACTGGCTCACGGACGACGGCATCGACAACTGGATCATCAACAATGTGCGCGTCTCGCAGACTGCCGACGGCCTTGTCAGGTACGATATGACCACCAGCCCTAGCAAGGGCGTCAAGAAAGACACGACTTAGAGCAAATACGCGCTGTGATTGGCTGCTATGTCACACATCGTGCGACTCGGCTCGTTTCAACCAATCTCAGGGCCTGATATGTTTTGTCATGTCTTTCTTGGAGCGCTTCGCTAGGGGGGCAGAGGGATAAGACGTGCCACACTCTCTGAGACAATACAACTAGTCTAGTTGTATTACTTGAACTAGATTTGCAATCCAAAACGGACGTTTAGAATAAAACGAGACAACATAGACGTCATGCAGGAGTGAAAGAGTAAGAAAATATTTTCTGTCCCTTACTGCGTAGCACAGTATTTCTGTCACGGTATAGCTGTCAAATTGATAGTAAAAGTGACAGTTTGGATCCAAAAGTACTTCTAATACCATAAATTTTGGGGGGAAAGAGATCGCGGCATGGAGGACTAGTTGTTTGGTTTGAGTACAGTCGCTTAGTTCTCTGGCATTGTAGCGGCGAACTAAGTCTTCTGCTGGTTTCGTTACTCACAATTCACTTCTTAAAACAGCGATGCACATTGTTTCTCGCTGCGATATCAGAGCGTTGCAACTACGAAGGTATAGTAGAATTTGTTTCCAGCTTATTGTCTTATCATGTCATTATATCAGTACTACCTAAAATCGTTTTTAACGTAAATTTAGTTTCCACTGCACGCAATACAAAAGCCCACTCCATCTCGTGTCAGGATCCACCGCTGCAGCCACAAGTACCAGCTGCGCACGAGCCCGGGCAACGGCTCGGCCTCCATCACCAGCCCCTTCCTGCACTGCACCGCCTCGCTCGGCCAGACTCAGCATCTCTTTGTGCGGTGAGATCTCCTACTCTACCTGTTGCACTAGCTTTGCAGGATTTGGGACACTTGCGTCAGATTCTAAAATATTTCGTTAACCTTAAGTTGCCCATCGATATATGTTTATGTTTATTTACCAACTTAAGAACTAACACTCATGAGAAAAACAATCATTAACACTGACATAAGATAGCACAAGGCAATCAAAAGCGTATCAACTCGCACTGAGAAGTACCTACTGAGCGTGATCTCAAGCCAGCAAAAGGGTCTCGAGTCAGAATAATGCCACAGTTACCTGCGGCGCTGGTGTTCCGCCGATACCCGTTTATCTAGAATGTTTATTATGTCAAACATGGAAAAATATCCGTACAAATAAAAATTTAATCAAACCTTGTAGATGCAGGGTCATCCCCATATGTTCTAAGGAACAAACGTTATTGAACAATAGTTCGTCCTTTGCCTTCTCTAGAAAAAGTGGGTGAGAGAAACTGGTTCTCTGAAACATGTGGGATATACCCTGGATGCATATTACCAACTCTTTAAAACAATATTTTGCTCCAGTCGCGGCGAGCGGCGCATGCACTTTGACGGCAACTCGTTCATCGTGCGCAACGCGGGCCACTCGGCCGGCTTCGATGACAAGAACCAGCTCAAGGTGTACTGAACCGCCGCCGTCGCCACGTCGCCGCCATCACGCCGCCACGCCGGCGCCACTCAACCCGCGGTACCACCACCCTCTGCACCACTCGCCATCGCCACTCGAAGCTGTCAAGGTCGCATCGTCTGACGACTTCATTACGAAATGGGACTTTGATACCTCCAAGTGGATGTAATGTTCCTTAGAGCTCATGTCTGCTTCTAGGAACTGTTCATAGAAAAGTAGTCTTCTAATTGCATAGCGCGCGGTCCTCGTTTTGGTGCAGTTTTGTTTGAAACCTGATATCTGGAAACATTCACGCAGTGGCAGTGTTTGCACCAACCTGAAAATCGTTCCAAGTTCTTGTCTAAATCGTTTATTAATGTGATGTGACGTTTAGTCGTGAAGTTGGGGCGAAATGGAAAAGGTTGTTGGTGCAAACTTATTGTCTCTAATGTGATTGGCAGCACTGCGGGGGCGATATTGCAGGGCGACGGAAGGCATTCATGTGAAAGCAAGCTATTTATGTTAGGTACATCTAGCGACTGTGTGATAACGCCTCTGACATGCAGTTTTGAGATTTCCGATGAGCTGATTGACTTCACGAGAACGTTTCGTGGAGGCAAAATAATTTACCGCTCACTGGTTAATTGTACTTTGCTTAGCGGACCGGCAGCTTTGTACAGAGACAGGCACAGATTCGACGCGGCTCTATCCGCCCGATTCCCTCAGTTGCAGCATCAGAATGAATCCAACCTGTTACCAAGTTTTATTATAGGATTTCTTGTGCAATTGACAAGCAATCTTGTTGCTTGTGTTCTGGCTATTAACATTTTAAAATGCGTTCTTCAAGAACGTAAAATTAAGATCTCTTGCCAAGTACAATGGGGAGTTTCTGGTGAGTTCTGATTCATGCCTAATTTTGTTTTGCCAGATTTGTGAAGACCTTTGCAAAATGTCTGACGTAGGTGTGCCAAATGACAGTTTAACCGAAATCCCTTTTGCAATTTGGCCCAAGTGGAACCTAGAGGTTCTATAATATGGTGATCTGGTGCTGTGTGGGGGCGCGGGCGGCTCCATCGTGACCTTCTCTCGACAGGAACACGCGGACAAGTTGAAACAAAAGTTTAAGTAGGAGTTTTTCTGTTAGCTTCCCCCCCTCCCGCGGGCTCGTTGTTGTTATTATTATTATTTTTTGTATGTTTATATTTTTATTTCCGGGCCCCCGGTGCGGGTTGTTGTGTGTGTATGTGTGTGTGTGGTCAGTTAGGCTGCCCCCCACCCCCATCTGCCAAGTTCTCGGAGCAGAATGTGTGTGTGTGTGTGTGTGGTCCAAAAATAGTGCATAAGGTTACAGTCAGTGTTGTGTCGTGATCGAATGGTGTGATATTAAGAATGTGTTAGAGATCATCGATTTTGTTACAATGCTACTTTTGCGTTTGATTTTTTGCTACGAGACTTTTACTTGATAGTGATTCAGGCACTCTACAGGAGAATTTACGTATTGCAAGCGTGTTTATGAAATAATGTGCATTTTAGTAAAGTCTATATTTTGTTTGCTGCTTTAGGTGGCCGCCTATGTACATATGTACCTGCCTGCCTACTTCTATGCAGGACGTTCAAAAGTTGTTTTATGCCCGTTTCAGACGAGTTTGCCAAAACCAGTCACTTTTCTGCATTGTGCATCTATTATGTTGAGGCCCTCTGAACTTTCAGCAGGTTCGCGAATGCTGTATATGATGTAAAGGAACTTAAACTAGGTATTTCGTATTCCTTCTTCGCTGAACCGGAACACTTAGATATTTTTAGTTACAGCATACAATATACATATAACGATTTATACCCTTTTCCTCTCGTTAGGTCTGCCCTAACGTCTTATAATCATAAGTCCATACACATACTGATTATTGTACGTATCTTATTTTCTAAGCCCGTGCGGCCCATGCCCAAACTGGCTTCAATTGAAAGTGGATCCTATTCTCTATAGTAATAGAGGTGTGTTTTGTCAATTACCGCACAGAAATATCTGAAGTGCTGAGACGATACCCTAAAATCTATATTCCTGATATTAGAGTTCATTTTTGCTTATCAAGTACCTATAGTCCATCCCGTATCCGATGGTATACGTCGACTCCAATACGACGTAGATTTTCAATGTTGCGTAGATTCGCAATTACCTCTCTAATAATGGTTTTGGCAAACTTTCAATAGTTGCTACAATGCGCATCTAGCCTTCCTTTTTTGTATGCCCGGTTCCAATGTATGATTACTAGTGAATAGAACTGCTTACATTGTTTTGTATATTAGGAGCCGGGAGCTTCTAGATCTATACTCTAGCTACATGACAACTGTAAAGATTTGTGTGACCACTGATGTGATGTGTGAAATCTGATTTTCTGTGTAATTAAAACATGCGGGTGGTGTCCCGTTATTTTCATTTTCCATTGTTGCTATAGTTTCGTCTTGATCGCCATGGGAAATGGGGAAAATGGTACTCGTCCGGCGGAACCCTCCAGTTTCTCAGTAGTTAGTTAATCGGTTCCTTTTTGAAACATTTTTTTTCCTTTAGAAAGGAGCAGTTTAATGCAACTATTTGGAATAATCAAAACTTTTCCCCCTCCTTTTTCTATCACATTCTCTGCTGGACATTTCTCAGTGAAATGTTTTACTATAACTAGTTTCCTGCTGAATGGGGTTACTCCAGTTGTTCAGCCTAGCAAAAGCCAACTTGGGATGGAAAATCTGTGTGCACTAAAATATAAAACCATTCTGCGTACTTTCTCTAGATTGGACAACTGGAATGAGCCCAAAAGGTATTCAAATGTGTGTGTAAATAATTACTAATTAGCGGGGGTGCCGTGGAGGTGTTGGTCGTTGGTGTGTTGCCGTCGGAAATATGTATGTACCCGTTTTTAATTGGGCGTTTGTGATGGAGATAGCGCTGTCTCTTTCCTACAACGCTCTGGCTGGTGTGAAAAATGCACGTACGGCTTCAGCATTTTGTCTAAAGGCACACGCGCGGCGCTCTGCCCCTGCTAATCCTCTCTCTCTCTCCAGGTCGTGAACTTTTTGGTGATGTTTTTTTTTTCCTACTTGCTTGTCGAAATCGGAACTTGGCAGTGTGGTGGATTATACTTTAATATATACTTACCTAGCGTGTTACTATTACTTATGTAATGAATTAGTTTAATTTTAATTGTACGGATGATGTTTGGATGTTATCCCAACTTGTCCCCATTTGTTTCGTTGTGTATAAACTTGCAAGTTTTTTGTGGAAAATACACGGTTTGCTTCAGTGAACGGTTTTGGTTTTTCATTGTTTGGGCGGGGGCGGGCGGGGCGAGGCGGGGCTCAGGTAATGAGTAACTCTGCTTATTCCGAATATCTTCCCTAGAAAATCCACCCCAGGGTGGATAGTGGGAAAACACGCGTTCGAGGATCCACCACGACATATAAATTAAATTTTCAATTGTACGGTGGGGTGGATAATCGAGCGCGCATTTTCCGATAATCTGCCTTGGGTAGATTTTCTAGGGTGGATAATCGGAATAAGCCAAGTAACTCTATGCAAATTATCAAGGGGTGTAGGACGTACTCAAGAGAGATGTCACAGGAGCATTATTGAGAAATAATGTTTGTTTTTGTAGGCCCAACTCTTGAGATTTTTGTTTTAACGGACCTTTTTGCAATTCTGCGACTTTCTTCGTAGGACAGTAGTAGATAAAATTTATCGAATGAACTGATCCTTTTCGAATAAACATTTGTAATGCATAAATTTTCCTTCAAAAAGGAACTGTTATGACTACTGGGAGGGGAGGGGGAAGGAACGAGTACCACCAGAGATGATTCATCATCAATGGTTATGGTTAGGATGACGAATAGGTTATCTAGGATGCAGGCATAATGGGCAGATTCGGGAATTGGCAGATTGACAGATACGTACTCAGGGGTAATGAGGAATTTTGAAATTCCAAAAATTTCCTTACCTAGATGTTAGGGTAGGGTGACTTTTTATATTTTACTAGGTACGTTTTTTATTTTATGGGTATTGTTATTCAACTTCAGAGACTTTTGTAACACATAAAAATACTGTCGCCTTCAATACTGACTGAAATTTTTTTGACGTTTATCCCCCTAATTTAGCTAGCGCCATCTGTGTAAAAGAAACAAGGTCCTTGGAAAATTCCCTAGCATTTGGCGTATAGGAATTATTTCCATGAAAAATACAAATGTTCTGTATATATATACTTACCTATTAAAAAAAATCCGTAAGCCAGTCACGGATTTTCCAATTCACACTGCAACTTAATTTTCTTAGTACGTGACGCCAGTATAAAACCGTTCCATTACTCTCTCATCTCATTAGCAAAATGGGTCTTATGACTTATGCGTTTTTGGGTATAATAATTAAATACCAATGATATTCACGCTAATGTGGTTTAACGGGAATTTGATGATGTCAAGAATTCCCCGGGGAAGGACTGGTGAAAGGCCAACGGAAAGTTGAAAATCGGTCACGTTATCGCTAACCAGGGTGGGTCTCATTATTACTGAGAATAAATATTGATGGTAATACTGATATTATGATTTAGGACATCTGGGTCATTTTATTATAACTGTGGTGGTTACTGTTATCTTAAATATAAAAGGAAAAGCTGACTGTCTGTCTGGCTGACGACTGACTGACTGACTCACTCACTGACTCAGTGACTGACTCACTGACTAACGGGTATTACGGAATTACGAAAATTAACCAAAGATAAGCATTCAGC
>SJJU01024400.1:0-15641 GCA_012932125.1 Conopomorpha cramerella | reverse complement strand
CAAATCGTCGCCTTAATTCTAATAAAGCATAAGTCATTTCGAGCAATTTTTGTTTTATTTGTCATTTCGATAGAGTAGACAAAACTACATTCATCTGTTTCTAGCGTTCACAAACTTTGTTATAGAATTAAGGCGACGAAATATAGATTGAGTGTTGCCATTTTCCGATGACAGCCACGTGGTATAGTCAAATTGCATTAGTGTGAGTACTGGGAACGTGGAAGATCTTATTCATCGATCTGTACTCTGCTCCAATAAAGTTAGT
This sequence comes from Conopomorpha cramerella, assembly GCA_012932125.1. Lineage (NCBI taxonomy): Eukaryota > Metazoa > Arthropoda > Insecta > Lepidoptera > Gracillariidae > Conopomorpha > Conopomorpha cramerella. The sequence goes on along the minus strand of SJJU01024400.1, from coordinate 15,376 downwards.
AAATAAAGTAGTGAGTAAATTTTACGTCATGAAGATCTTTCTCCTTGTATTCAATTTTCAGTCTAACATAGGAATAAAGTATCATATTGTACGTATAGAAACTGTCTATTTAGTACAGCGAATTAAAAAATAGACTTTAGTTGTTTAGTATTTTACCTGATTCAAAGCTCGTGGTCCCCTGATTTTGATTCTCTTCCCCATAGCTTGGGTAGTTGTCGTGCATATCTTCTGGTTCTTCGGCAACAGTTGGTGGTTCAGGTGGAGGTTGTTCCTGGTAGTTTGCTTGTGCGTCCATAGGACTGAAACAGAAATAATCCTGCATGGGAAGATTCATTGACGTTGAAGGTGCCTTCGATAAAACTACCTACAGCAGCATCAAGAAGGCACTTCATGCACATAACAACAGAACCCATAGTCAAGGGTGAAAATGCTAAAGACAAGAAGAACGAGGAAACAAGAGAATATACTGTCGGAAAGCAGAACTCGCAAAGTTCTAGTCATAAGAGGATATACCCCCAGGGAGTGCTATGGCCACTTCTCTGGAATCTGGGCGTGGACACCCTCTTAATGGAGCTAAACCAAAAATGTTTCGCAACGGGAATGACCTACGTAGTGTTACAGGTAAGCGGCCTAGTAACGAGTACACCATGGGAACTGACCCATTCGCCACTAACTCTAATAGAGAAATGGTGCAGAGACGCCAACAGCAAAAAGGTAACCGTTCTATTTACACACAAAAGAAATCCAGGACGTTACTTGCTTCCTAAGATTTGCGGAAGACTGCTAAAACTTTCCTCAGAAGTCAAACCCCTTTTCATAACTCTTGTTAGCAAACTAAACGGAAGTAAACACGCGGTAATCGCCTTCGGACTATGTCGCATTATGCAAAAAATGGGTACTAATATCACACATAATATTTTTATTTATTTAATACTTTACGTTTTATGACTACAAAATCGATGGACAAAATACCGAAAATTATGATGTTTCAAAAAAGCTACACCATACACAACAGAGGATCAATTCGATTTAGATTCCAATTTCCAGGGACCAAACAGAGCAATATTCTTCTATTCTTCGATGGGTCTATAATTGACAAAAGAATGGAATGTGGTGTCTTCTCAAAGGACTTCCATATGAGAATACCTAAGTCCCTGGGGATTCTAAACACTGTGTGTGTGGAATGACAGGTATTTAACCCTGAAACGCCATCAAACGAAGTCAAATATGATAAACAAAATATGAATATCATCAGACCACAATACCACAAACACTGAAAAACGATGGCCACACCTCTGGCCTGAGACAGAAATGTCACCAACGGCTAACAGAGCTGTGCGAAAACAATAATAATAAAATGGACCAAGGGCCATAGCGGCTCCAGAGGCAGGAGACGAATTGCCTCACTCTCCCAGGTCAGAAATTACTCTGCTCATAGGGGTCACAGAAATCTAGATATGCAAGGCATGTGTGGAGTGGGAAGAAACAGTGAAACACGTACTGGTGTAATCAACAGTATGTGGTACCATAGATGGCAAAGCACCTACGGTCTCCGAAAACCAGGTGACAAGTAACATAAAAGCACTTTTTGGTTTCGCAGAGGAGTTGGCCTGGTTAGATTGGTGCTATCCCCTAACACGCAAAATAGGCACGCTGCTGGTTGCTAAGTTGTGTGGAAAATGACCAGACAAACTGACTAGGGATAGTGTACCTAGTTACATAATACACTAGAATATTTTCTTTTAAACATTCGAATAGTCAGAACAAAAAGGACCCAATACGAAACATGCCGATTTTGTAATTTAAGTTTTGTATATTTTACGTTAAGGTTTAATTTCATAAAATGACATATTTTGTTTTGTGTCACTTTTGTGCTAACTGTGCGATATGTATAACTAAATTTGCTCTTACCCATTTTTTGGCTGAACAGATCTAACATTGAGCTTCTTGTTGTCAAAGAACAATGTTTGATGAGCTGACTCAATAGCTTTCTTGACACTTTCTTGCGTGTCAAACTGGATGAAACTAAATCCTCTGTTAATTGCAATGCCATTTATTTTTCCATACTCTATAAAACGGTCATATAGATGTTCCTCAGTCACACCTTCGGCCAAGTTACCAACGTAAATTCTCAAGTGAGCTGTGGTTGGATTCTTCAAAGCACCTCTGTCTAGAGTTAGTTTACCTGTATAAAAAAAATAATAAGAAATGATACACAACAAACTGTCGAAATGTCAAGTAAAATACAAAGGCAAGCTTGAGCTGGTCTTTGATTATATTTGTGACAATATACATGGAAAAAAAGTGATACACAAATTATAATCCCATCCCAATGATTTGCCATTTGAGGGGAAATGCCAATAATCGCCACACATGACAGGCAGTTGGCAATCGCAGTGCTGTTGTAGTTTAATGCACAGAGAGTGCTGCTGCCCATACTCTGGTGAGTTCTGTAGGTCAGCTCTTAAGACACATATATTCTATTTGCCGTCACCACACGGCCAAAGTGGCTTTGGATTGGACATAATATTGTGCAGGCCCGATAACCACCTGACTAAGCTCAGATTAGTATGGTTTGGGACCAGGAAGAGGAAATCAAGTCACCCTCTCTCAACATGGAGGTGGACAAAGAGGTGGGACTTTTTACTTTACTTCCATTTTATAACTTCTAACTAGGAAGAAAATACAAACATAACACTTACTAGCCATTTCTGAATTGTTTTGTAGACCTACTTTATACCAATGGCACTTCTATTCCATTCAATAAATTGTTCTATACATTCTTGACACAAATTTATTTATGATGTGATGTGTTATCACCTGAAACAAGAAAAGAAAATAACACACAAATCCATAGATAGTATAAAATAAAGTTCTGTCCCTGTTTGTTTAGATCTTTAAAATGATGCAAAGGATTTTGATGCAGTTTTCTATTAATTTTGGAGTTATGGTTCTAAAACTTGGTGGTAGTCATTTTGAACAGAATTAAAATATGAAATTTCATAATTTAAGTTGCTAGGCATCCACTAGAATTGTATATTGGTAAAACAGATCACAGTGGCGTGCAAGGAGAGGCCTATGTCCAGCAGTGGATAAGTATGGGCCGATGATGATGAAAACAATTTTTGTTGTGTCAAGTGTAACTAGGTGTAGATAATTATAAAAAATCATAGGGTCTGTGGGCCCGCAGTGGTCATCGTTTGTATGTGACTGAGCGGCAGCACTATTTTCAGCTGTATTCTCTAAAGCGACATAGGGAGCTATTAACTACAATAGGCAATCTAATAGCCATAATGGATAAGAGTTTACTGTTTAGATGTGTAGGTTTTTACTTATACGTCACAGCTTACTGATGGTTTCCTCTTGAAAGTTAAAGGATAGATGTTCTCTGAAAACCGGCACATCGTTTTGCATTCTCCTTGAGAACTCAAACTTAGGGGACACAACTTCACTAATACCGTGAACTCTGGTCTTCCAGTGCACAATTTTGATTATCCATAGTTTTAATATAATACAAAAATTACAATTACCTGAGATTTACCTAATTTACATCAATTTATCGTAGAAAACTTTGTAGCTCGATACAATCAAGCAAGCAAGCAACATCAAACGAAGCACTCATATTATGTATGTCAAACAAATATCTAAAACGTCAGTATGCTGTTGCTGTGTGAGGAGTTGTTTTTTCTGGGGTTTATTTCAGGGCTTTTAGCCCACTAGCCATTCGCTAATAGGTAAAGTTAGTTTCACGAGTGTCTTGTTTTATTTTGAATCTTCCTTCTAGCTAAAAAGCTCATCAGTAAAAGTTTGACTTAAGAAAATTATGATTTTTCAGGGCGACGCGGCGTCATTCTCATAAAGTTTATATATCTTAATATTTAAGCCGATATGAGAAAAAAACAAAGCAGTCCACAAGAAGATTGACAGTAATGTCATTTACGGTTGTCAACCTAACCAAGTAAATTTTAAAATCTGTCACGGGCAGCCACACATTTTTGAATATTTTTTCTATTTTCTTATTTTTGCAGCATTATACATACGATAATGCGTAATGTTAGTTACGTAATGTAAAAATTACACCTTAAAATAAAACAAGGGGTTTTCTTGGACAAAGTCAACAGAAATTGTAAGTTACCAAAATCTTATACCCAAATTCTAATTTAATTAAAAATCTACACTCCTTATAGGTAGTGTATTCTAACGATTATGTAAAAACTGACGTAGGTATCATTGTTTGGTAGAAGTAAAATGAAATGAAATAAGTATAAAATGCCCAAAACATGTTAGCCAGGAAAAATTAAAACATTCAGATTCCAATGAAACAAATTCTTTCTAGGTAAATGGCAATAAGACGTTTTATCTCTATAGCATACAAAACTGCTAAACAAGCTAGAGCTGACGCATTTAATCGCAAGAATTTGTTCTACACAAATGTATTGCTGTCAATAGGTATATCCAGCCTGGGAGATACGCTCGAACAAAAGTACGAAGTTTATAATGGAGAGATTGATAAATTTGATCTGAAGAGGACAGCCCACATGGCTTTTTCAGGAGCCACAGCTGGAGTCATATGCCACCATTGGTACAATTTCATAGACAGAGTTATCATTGGTAGATCAATAGCAATGGTTATGAAAAAGCTTCTTTTAGATCAGTTTATTTGCTCTCCTGTGATAATACTTTCATTTTTTGCAACGGTTGCAATTTTCGAGGAAAACCCAATAAAGAATTTTAACGATGAAGTGAAAGAAAAGTTTTGGATACTTTACAAAGCTGAGTGGTATGTGTGGCCTCCAGCGCAAATTATCAACTTTTACTTCTTGCCTACAAGATATAGAGTGGCATATGATAACACTATATCTCTGGGATATGACATTTACACATCACATATTAAACATCAAAGGAGTAGTAAAGAAGTTGACAATGATTGAAACATTATAAGTAGGTATGTCAAAGATGCTGTATTCTTTTCTTTGGAATATTGTTGTTGCTTAGATTTTCAAATATTGTTTCCCATTTAGATATGTAAATGGTATTTAACTCATACAGAACCTACAAATAGTTGTGACAATTAGCGAGTGAAGACAAATTGCCCACTTCAATGCACTATATCAGCTGAATTTCATTATATTATACTGATATTCTTTAACTTTTGTCACTAGAGTGTTACTCTCAGGCCAGGTGTACCTATGTATACATATAATAATATGATGTAACAGTTCATGTGCTATTCATTAACATCCTGTTAAGGTTGCTGTTGATCTTAAGAGTAGCAGATTTCTTGAAGATCAATGTTAAACATGACAATTGGTTCACATAAAATCAGTACCAACTAAAGTTAACTCTTATTTTCTCAAATGCTTTTCTATACACCTAGTATAAATAGTCTAATACTTGTTACTTTCTTATTAAATAGTAGAAAATACCCTGATAAAAATTAGTCAGTCTTAAGGCCTCACACTTCATACACACCAAACCCGCCGGCCCGCAAGCTTTATTTACGTTTCCAGCACAATAATTGCAAAACATGCCCATTGTGTAAAGGCCTTTAAAAGCCTCCTCATAAGGATATTTGTCTTGAAACATTAACTTTTTTGATTTATCATTTCTCGTTTGACCCTTTGCTGGAAACGGTTTGTGTAATTTGCTACAGATTGATTAGCAAGAGTTGGCACATTTACTGTACTCACACCAATGCAATTTGACTCATACATACAGCATGTTTTTTATTCATGTCATTAAACCTTATAGTGTAGTGACATGCATAAAAAAACCGTCTTGTTTGCCACATAGCTGTCGTCGGAAAATGAAAATAATCACTCTGTATTAGTATTCAGTGATATGTCACGCTGCTCGTTTATACATTGACACTACACAAGCACATTGTGTGAATGTGTTAAGATGCCATCTCTTAATAATCGATCTGTATAGGAAATAATCTGCATTTCGTAAATGTTACCAGTGCCCTCTTCATACAGTGTTTTTGCATCCATGCTTTGTTTATTTCCATAGTACCGGAAATGCGAGTATCCCTGCTGCTGCCATGGAGAAAATTTGCAAGTAATGTGTCCAAGTTTAACCCGAGAGCCAGCGCGCGAAAGATCATAAAGGTGGCCTTCAGTGACAAGTATCTCCTCTACACCAATGTCACCATATCCATAAGTCTGTCCGCTTTCGGTGATGTGCTCGAGCAAAAATACGAAATATACTATACGAAGGAACTGGAGAAATATGACGCGAAACGTACAATGCACATGGGATTCTCTGGTGCTGGTGTCGGCGTTCTGTGCCATTTTTGGTACAAAATACTCGACAGATTTATAATAGGCAAAACTTTTGATATGATTGCAAAGAAGCTCATACTGGACCAGTGTATATTTTCGCCGCTCATGATCATGACGTTTTTCGGCAGTTTGGCATTATTCGAAGAGGAACCTTTAGAAAATTTTAAAGAAGAAGTAACTGATAAGTTTATTACACTGTACAGAGCTGAGTGGCTCGTTTGGCCTCCGGCTCAAATAATAAACTTTTATTTTCTCCCCACTAGATACAGGGTGTTGTATGATAACACAATATCATTAGGATATGATATATACACGTCGCAGGTTAAGCACGACAAATCGCCAAAGGCAGCGTCCTTTGAAAAGACTAATAAACAAAACACTGAAAGTGTTAAAGAGTCCTGATGCAGGCTCGCTTTAGGTAGAACAAATTATTATTAGTAAATTGTATAATGTATAAACTACATGGCGTGAATTAATAAAAATGTACGTCCAAAGGCATGGTTTTACGTAACAAAGTATCTCACAACTGATTCAAAATAAGTTGTAATAATAGAAAAAGTATTGGTTCCTATTTGTTGAAAAAAAGTGTGTTGCGTTTTATCAAATACAAATGATAGGTCTAGGAGATGAAGGTCTCGGAAATATCAAGTCAAGTGTGAATTAGTTTGAATCGTTGTGAAATAATGTATTTAATTTAGATTTCTAGGTAAGTAGGTACTAATAGTTAGGCCGCTTTACCTCATGTAAAATATAAGTTAGTGTTGACCAAGCCGACGGCAAATATATTATTATGTATTACAGTAATTAAATGCACATTCAACATTACTTGTACAATGGAACTGTGATATGATTACATATTAAGGTACTTATACAGTGATGTGTCGAACCGCTAATAATGTTGATATTGACATTATATTTATTTTTTTGTTGAAATGAGTGTATTTTTTTTATTTTCTCTCCTTTTTTCCTGTTGCTTTTGTCCTACACTATACACACCATATAAGAACAAACGTGCTTTATTTTAGGTCGTGCGCTGTGTAAACCAAGTGTAAACGGATGCACGGAGTAGGCTCCCGCAGGTATTCTGTGGATTTAGGTACCTACATCCATAGACAGATGGCCTTAAAATATGAATACTTTATCTTTTTATGGACCAATTATGGCAGTATTTGCTTGCCTTCAGTGCCCTGATTGGTTAATTAAAACCATTACAGTTTTTGATTCATAACTAGCATTAACATTTCATTTAAAAGTTTAAGGTCCTTTGTGCAACCATGAGCCAATACGTCTTTAGAAAGCGGCCGCTGGATGCAGTGGACGTAAATATGAGACGCACCTTTACGACATTACGTAGGTATTGGTGATAGTCAACATGTCGCCACATAATTTCTACCTATGTGTAGGTATATGCATTTGCAGGTCTATCATTATTATTCCATCGTCGCAGACAAGCACTGTTTTCCAAAAATGTTCTAGGTGTAGGTACACAATGGAAAGATGAAAAAACATGGAAGTTTTTATTTGGAACTTTACTAACGAATTGTTGTACTTACTAAGACTTGATACCATAATCTATTCCTACTTTGGCACAAGTAGGGAGTCCTCATACACGGAGCTTCGTTTATTATTCTTTACGTTGCTCACAACGCTTTGTACAATGGAATCTTCATAGAATCTGTCTGGCCAGGAATCTGGCGGTCGTCTCGTCTCGTTAATGACTGGCATTCGGCTTGCCCTTGGGGTGCCTCGATGAGAATGGAAAGACCTTTGACTTCCCAACAAGGAAGTTAATAACTTGTCCAGGGCTGTTATGTCTTCTGCAGTGGAAGCTTTCGGCTGAATGAAACTGGAAACCGGGGACGTGGCGCGAGAGTTCACTCTTGACAACTTCGGTGATGACGGGCGGGAGTGCAACCCGATTGTTCTTATTACCTGTGAATTTAGAATTAGGTGGGTAATAAAAAAAAAATCACGTAGAAGCGGGAAAGGTATTAAAGCGAATGCTCACTGTTCTCCAAGTGTATTTAACACAACGTGATAGGAGTGGGCCTATCCAGCCATTATAGGAGGATACACAGGGCAATTCCTACTTATTCTATAGAACAACAGTAGTTTGTTCGTCCTTTTCCTCTGTAGTAAAAGTGGAAGAGAGATACTTGCTCTATAGAACAAATGGGAATTACCCACTTTACACATCTCGTGGTATGCGGGTTTCAACACAAAGTTTTCCTTCACTGTATAAGCGTTGTGTAGCCCACTTACATAGTGAGAAACAGACTAATAAATTCCTCAGATTTTCAGAGATTATAAAACCGTGTGCTGTATATCTAGTATTTACCCAGTTGGGATTACCTACTTATCGATGTTTCTGACGTATTTAGGTACCTCATCAGCGTTGTGACTTTGATAACTCATGCGTGTGACTTTTCTGTATGTTTCGTCGTCTAGCGCCTCTTGCACTGCCGCTTCTAATTTTGACTTCATGTCCCCATCCGCTGTTTTACTGAGGTCGTCTAGGACAAGCCTGAAAAAAAAAGAAAAGGTTGCAGATCGATGAAGGTCATTTATAGCTAGGCAACTCACATTATGAGCTATCGTTAGGTAGTTAATGGTGTTCATTGTTGTGACGGGACCTATCGCTTTGAAAAATAGGCTGTTCTCAGTTGTTGAAACGTTTTTCTAATGTTGAAAGAACGGCGTGATTGATACGGGACAAAGCAGGCATAGATACCTATTTTATTCTACTATTTAGGTACTGTTATAGCCGCGATACTTAGTCGTTCTAGTTTCTGGCATGATTTTATCTAGGTAATTCACGTAACTTTTGATGTTTGAAGTTTAGTTCTTAGAAACAAACAGAAAATCTGTATCTAGTAGCTACACAGGCGTAAGGATGTTTATTACGGTAAGAGCCCCAAGGTAATCATCCCAATTGCATGTGTACCGTATTATTTTTTTAAACAAAGCTTACTCTGCTCTCTCATCGTCTTCGGCCTGCACATTAGCGCGGTTGGCCTCCCGCGCTACTCTGATGTCTTGCTCCCAGAACCGCCGGAGGTCGGGTGTCGAAGTATACGGAGCCGCCACCTCCTTGATCTTCAGGAACATTATCGCCGTTATGAATATGCAGATCACGTTCACTATTGTCAAGCAGCAGCTTACTATGCCTGTAAAACAAACGGGCAGTTATCCGTGATCCTTGTTTAACAGTTTCTACTTAGTTATTGTTATGTACCTAGTTAGGTACTTGTCACGTTAGACAGGGAAGTAGAACTAGGTACTTATTGCATAGGTAATCAAAACCGAAGAAGGTACTACTTACAAACAATAGGTAGATACCTACTGAGCGAGAAAGAAGTAGGCAGGCTACGCTTGGCAAAATTCTCATCAATAATTGTTCCAATTTTCTACTTACTTATAGGCGAGAACAAAGTAGCACCACAGTTTCCAGAACTTGCTGCTCAAGCGCCAACTAGCCCCATCTCATAAATAAGATAGATATTGTGATTACGAAATTCGACAAACACAATATCCCTCTATATTTTAATTGAAGGAAGTGTAACCTATCTTACCATTTACCGCAAATTCTATCGGTAGATAGTCGTGGTAGAGCGGCACATAAGATGAATTACCGACGTATTCTTCTCCTTTCAAATGTGGTATTTTGACCCCTGGGTACAGAAGCCAGATACACGCAAGCGCCCAGTACAAACCCTGAAAGAACGGATTTCATTAAGTACCTACTTAGGTATGTAGGCGCCGGATGTGATTCCCTTGGACAGACCGTTACCTACATAGAAATTGTAACAATCTGTGATACAACTCCACTCCATAGATGTAGGCTAATTGTTAGAAACTTTGTCTACCTAGCGCCATTTAATCTCAAAGAGAGATAGAAACACTTTCTTTCTCACTGGCCCATCTAACTTGTGTGGGTAAATATTAAATGGTGAGCTTATCGCTATCGCTTCCACTTCTTTAATATTTTCTCCTAAACACATTCTGTATCGTATAATAAGCTCTATCTATACATGGGTTGGATTCGAGTACAAAAACTTTAGTTCACATAAAATAACAAGTCTATTGAATTAACATTCATGAAAATAATTAAGAAAATAGTCTCACGCAATTGACAACCGGCGGTAGCAGCGAGGCAGATATTGCAATTCCTATAAGTGGTCCAGCGCTGCCCTGAAGTAGGGCCAGTGCCACGCCGGTGCCTGAAGTCAATGCCCAAAGGACACCCATCCACAGGGAACGTGCGTTGCCTCTGCGGATAATCCAGGATCAGGTTGATTTTGTGACAGTAGGTAGGAACCGAAGTTTTGTAAGTTAGAACGACGAGTTTAGATATATTTGTACACATGTATTGATAACCTAGTGAGTGAACAGAGCCTTAGGACACATGATGACTTCTTCCATTCACTCAATGTAACGGAACTTTACCTACTGAAACCGTCATACCTAGCGGTACAATTCTGGTGATGTGAATAATATGTATGTAGGTAGATAATAGTAACCATTCCATCCAATTATCTCAAATTTTTGGTCTTAATCTTCAGCTACCTCATAACACTTTTTTTGGTTATGATTTCTACGTATATGTACTTCTATAATATATAAGTAACAAGCTGACCTGCCAAACGTTGTTTTACCAATATACGTTAATAACAGTGTTTCTCTACTATTATATGCATGTATTATACATATAAACCTTCCTCAAAAATCACTCTATGCATTAGAGAAAACCGCATCAACATCCGTTACCTAGTTTTAAAGAAGAAGACGAACAAACAGACAGACAGCGGAAAGCGACTTTGTTTTATACTATGTATTGATGATTATATGTCAATTCCGATACTGACCTGCCCTTCATCTCCTCAGTAGGCCAGTCCCCGAAACCCCACGGCATTGCAGTCGTGCCAAGTATTAGGCCGAAGATGAATCCAAAGAGCAGCGACACCAACATACCAACGACCAGACTTTCAAAGCCGTTGCGTACTAACGTCCTATCCGATATGATGGTGCCGAAGGTGATGGACATGACGGGACCCATTAGTGGTGAGACCAACATGGCCGCCACGATATTCGAAGCGTTGTTTTCCACAAGACCGAGGGCTGCGAGAGAACTGGAATAGAAAACTGTGTGTGGATTATGAATTATTTTCAGCCATAGCACGCGAGTCAAGAAAAACATGGCATAGAATAAATAGGCACCGTGATTGGCTGATTTCACATCACAGTGTGAGTTAGCTTGTTGCAACAATATGCGCGCTATACATCTTGGCATTTCTTTCTTGAAGCGCTTTGCTATGGGTAGTGGGACTACGAGAAACAGTTCTCCCTCGTGGTTCCACTGATGGGACAAAATAGTGGGTCCACGAAAAAACAGGGATCAAACCATTCAGCAAATATGCTTAGGAGTTAAAACTATAATGTTTTATTTGTTAGCTCATCGCCAAATAAGACTATGTGGTAAGCTATCCCATTCGTGTATGACTTCCAAACCTAAGTATAATGGGGGTATATGGATTAGAAATAATTAATAACTTACATTCTGACGATCGTTGTGAACGATCCATATTTTTATGCGCTTAAAACCATCATGATGTGACGGCGGGACTGTAGTAGCAAGCTATACAGGATTACTTTTGGACCTACGCGGATTTTCGCAATATAATTTTGGACATTAAAAAAAATATCATAAGCACTAAATGATTCCCACTCAGCTACTACCCAGTAGCTTTCAGTGGCGGCGGGTCAGACGCGGTCGCTGGCTATCGCTCAGGTTACAAAGATTCGCATTTAAAAAAAAAAATCGTCTTAAATTATTACATCACTGGCTGCAAATGACATCGAAATACCGCGGGATGTCCAAAAATAATCTTAATCCCAGGACCCAAAATGATCTGACAAAAGCACGAGAATGGTCTCATCTAGAATCGTCATCAATTTTCAATATGTTCTAAGTAATATGATTTATGCTTTAATTCTTGTGCGTTGAGTTCAATGCACGCCGTACACGCGCACGCCTGGTTTTTACTGACATGGCCCTGAAATAACGTTTCAGTGCCCAAACGCATAAATTTCGGAGTAGGCATAAAATTTACACGCAATATTTCTACATAATACGACGTAGGTACATACTTACCCAGCTTTTATGGAGTTTGTAGGTCGTGATGTCATGACCTAGTTATAATGTTCAAGAGTTTAACAAAACTTCATCGAAATGTGAAGCAACAGACCTATTTCAAAATGTGGGTTGATGAGCGAAGCTCGGCTTTTGGTATAGCGGGCTTTGGCGACGTGAGACGTGCAATGAAAAGTGAGCATAACCGGATGCCTGTATTGTACCAGGGTAAGACAAACACTTTCGGCTTTGTGAAAAACCTAGTTTATTAATATTTTCTTACATAAACATTGCCAAACTTTATGGATATTTTGATATCTGTTATTTTAAAAGCTGAAACTGTTATGTCACGAGGAAGGGATTTGTTCATAGAGCTTAACAGTTTATTCATGGACAGTCCTTCACAACACATACCTTGTTCTATTCCGAGCAATTCTTCTATATGGTTACAAGTAGAAGAAAACTATTTAAACATACCTAGCAGGATTACACTTACTCAGCAGTGATGATAAGAGTTAAATAGTCGAAGGACAGTTCTCCGCCGCCCCTGACTCCGTCCACCACCTGTTTCACTGTTAGCTTCGACCTGATGGAGTCCACGAATGCTCGCCACCTTCTGGCGTCTTCAGATTTGCGACTGAAATATATTGTTTGTTTGACCTGTCCTTTTGAATGGTCTGACTTTCTTCACTTTTGATTCTGACTGACTGTCCTGTCGAATATCCCTTTAAGGGTAAGGACGCCGTCGCTAATGCGTAATGATAATTGCTAAAATATATATGGTGAAGCCTGTCACAGCTTTAGAGTTAATAAATAACACATGTTAATAAATAATTTTACCCTATAACTACCTCTATATTGCGTGTAAAAGGATCCCGAGCAATGATCTTAGAAACGTTGTTGGGTTTTTCGTCAATATGAACAACTTATACAACTTATACAACATACGGGGAAAAGCAAAAAATATTTTCAGCTCCCTACAAAATAGATAAATTTTTACCTCGGGAGATGTTATTTTTTATGGGGATTGAACTTTTTTTTTCATTTCGCCACATCAAATTAAAGTTCATAGTTAAAGTTGTTCATATTGACGAGCCCAGCAACGTTTCTAAGACCGGATAACTCGGGGTCCTTTTACACGCAGTATTTATAATTGAGATTCGACGAACTCTCTCCTCGTAATGTTTGGTGAACATTTTTTTCAATTCTTTTTTTTTAGAAATTTGTGCGTGTAAGGGCCGAGAGATGTGTGAAATGAGTAAATGTGCTTTTTCATATAGTTCTACCCAGTTCAATCTCTGAGCTATTTTTTTTGTATGAAATCTCTTCCTTTCTCCGCATTGTTGGAGCCCCGGCTATAAGTCATCCCGAAATCCCCACAGGAACGCAATAAACGGATAAACTGCGGGCCCAGCTGTGCCCTGCGGTAACACCGCAAGCTAGTTAGTGTATGAATAAACTTACAATAAATCTTCTTCGTCCTCCTCATTCTCAAGAGCTGAATGCACGACATTGCACGGGAGAACACTGGAGGAAGAAAAGAAGAACTTAGTTTTTTGATACGTTATTATTTTTTTTGAACAATATTAAATGCGTTAGAAATAACAGTAGATGTGCACTCAGATTGTATTTTCCAAACAAATTGAACCTTCCAATGCGGTATCAGCAAACTTTAAGGAAGGATAACTATGTTAGGTAGTAATTAAGGTAGACTACCAAATTAGGAAATTGCTCGTGGGTTCGATACCCACGGCTAGGTAATGTTTAAATAATGAGCTGAATGTTGTTTTATTTGACTGTTTGTGGTGTACATTTATGTACAGGTGTTCATGCATAATTAGGTAGGAAGGATATCCTAATCTGTAATGGAAATCTCGAAGATATGTTCGCGCGTTCTTCTAGCGCAGTTCACGGGAATCTGGTTCTCCTGCTCTTAACTACGCAAGATTTAGCAAGCGTTATGCGCTTCGATCAAATTGTTAAAGGTGATAGGCACAAATTACACACGAAACAGTTTAAATAATAAATAATACACTTCACGCCTTAAATCCCAAAGAGGGGTAGGCAGAGGCACTTGCTAAAGCAAGTACCCACGGTTCACCAAGCATATTTAACCCAACGTGACAGGGGGTGAGCCCATCGCCGACAGTTTAAATAATTTTAAAGAAACAAAGAACTACACTTCAACCAATACTAATCGCCCCTACAATTTTTTAAAGTTCCCCCAGTCATCAAACCCTAATTTCCTGATCATGGGAACACTCTTGAAATGTATTTTTTGTAACAGGAAAAAATCATCAAAATCAGTTCATAAATAACTAAGTTAATCGCGAATAAACACTACAACAACCAAGTTTTTTTTTCGCATGTCGAATTGAGGAACCATCTTATTTGAAATTCTCAATTATTTATTGCGTTCTACAATGGTACTCTTGGGTGGTAAGTTAATGGTTAGTGCAATTACATTGTAGATCCTGATGGACACAGCAATATGGCGTAGGAGAGATGGAGATTCGTATAGATTCATATTTCTAGAAAGTTATAATAGTTATTTAAATACATAAATTTTAAAAAGAACCTAGGGTATTCTTACTTCACTATAGACTTGTGTTTGACCCCAATGCCGAACTGAGTGAGGCAGTGCAGCATCGTCTCGCAGACATCCCCAGTCGGAAGAGGGAAGGTCACCTCGAAGAAGTTGCCCAACTTATCACTTGACCACACCACGTGCTCCACACGCAACTTCGCTAATAGTTCTTCTAGGATCTAAAGATTGGCAGTAGTTTATGCAGAAGCGTCAAAATTGCATTCCCAGAAAATATAGAAATAAAGATGTCGGAATAGTTAGTGTTAAGTCCGCGCAATAGGTCTTATACATATATTTATAGATGGTACTCCAGTTCTGGACTTTTGATCTATGTGGCAATTGCCAAATCAGCATTTTGAAAGCCTGTTCACAAAT
>SJJU01024399.1:0-10788 GCA_012932125.1 Conopomorpha cramerella | reverse complement strand
TTCAAGTACATTTTAGAAGATTGCAATCAAGAATATATTTTACAAAAACTGAATTCATTCATAATTTATTCAAAATGTGGTGTTGAGTCAGGCATGGGGAATTATGTAGCAGACCAATCCAGAAGATTAGATTTGATTTAAATAAATTAGATTTTTTAAGAGCTAAAAATTTTCTTGATCCCTAGACACTTTTGATGTGTGTATGTCAAATATGTCAAAGAAAATGGTATGTTGACGCTTTATTTTTTATAGCAGTTGGTTCATAACAATAATAACATTGATAAATGTAGTAAGTGGTTAACTTTCTTAGTTGTAGATTTTAGTTGTATAAAAGGCGTCAAGTCTTTTTTTTTTCTCAGTTTCAGCCGTGAATGTAGGGCTTTTATTTTCGCCAGCATTCTACGAACATTAATCTTTCACATTTGTATTATGTCGCCGCGATAGCATCGTGGAACAGTCCAAATTTTGTAACAGTACATCTAGCATGGTTACAATTTAACAGGCCGTGCGTTGAAAGGTTAGTGCTACGCGTGCTACCATGTATTGAAAAAACTCAAGTTTGTACCCAAACTCATACACATTAGAGTTCATTTTACAATGGATATTACACAACCGTGTGACGTACTGACAAACGGCTCGCATCTGAAATACTAGAGTAGAGCTTGAAACTAAAAGTTTTGCCATAAACGCACCGATCTTCCTGACGAGTTCCGTACAAGCTGACGTGCTTTACTACGACAACAGCATTGGCCTTGGAATGCTCGAATGAAATGAGCTGCTGCAGCTACAGAAATGTTAGTGTGAGTGGCTCAAGGTAAAGGTGAAAGCGTGTGTGAGTCGAGTTGTACGCAGCGCCAGACGTACGCGCGCACTTTTGTACGGCACAACGTATGCGTCGCGTCGCCCACTAATTGCAACGAGTGCATGTCAAAGAAGGACCGGCGTCGTTCCGGATCTACATAATGGCGGATGGGGACATAAAAGTGTATGAAAAAAGAACTAAACCAGTTGACGCCAGCCCGTCACAAGTGGATGGTCGTCGAAATATTTTTTTTTTTCGCAGCCTCCCGCTTCCCCAAGAGCACGGGACAATGGACCGTGTGATTTTTACCACGATAGGCGCAAAACTTTGCCCGCCGAATAAGCCGTTTGTGGATTAATTGCGAATTTTCCGAGTATTTGCCGGATGAGTAATGCTAAATTGGGATGAAGTTATCAAAGATTTTGGTGCGGTCTTGCGAACTAGAACGCAGATTGGGAAACTTGAAAATTAGTAGTTAGTCCTTAAGGTTTAACAGTTTTCGTTTTGATATTATATCCATCTTGGTAAAAGTACATACAATGGGTAAAAACGGCACGTTCAATTTAATTATTGGAAGAATTAATTTAAATTATAATTTATAGTGGACTCGACAGACGTTGTCCTGTCTTAACTATTAATATGAATATAAAATTAGTATTACCTCCAGGGTGGCCTGTGCCCAGCAGTGGATGTCATGAAATATAAACTATCCTATCTCTCAAATTGGACGAAATTACATATAAATGCCAACTTTTGTGAATATCGGTAGCCTTGATGAAGAGTTCATTGGGAACAAACATCATGACACTGGATTTTTACATATTAAGATTGTAGGTTTTTCTCGTCCAGGGACGAAAACAACCAACACCAAACATATTTCCCTAAGGAAGGTATCGAAGAATGTACCCCTAATACAAACTTATCAATCAGCTGATTGCCAAAATGGCAAGTTTTCTTTACGTTCTAAGTTTGTTATCGTGGGCTAAATTACTTCCCTGAGGTTTCGCTTACATTTTTAATTTGACATTGTTTCCTAGAACTTCTTGCCCTCGGTATTTGTCCTAATTCCAGTGTCACTAAATAAAAGAACTCACCCTCTGTGGTGGCAGCGTCTGCCGAGGACTGTGCATGTGTTTCGGTGAGCAGGATCCATGCTTCTCTTTCCTATGGGACTTGAGGCCTCTAAGCAGTCTTGAAAACGTGGTCACCTTCTTCTTGGCCGTGCCGAGGCAGTTATCTGCTGGCGAGATCATGGGAGTCAAGTTCACTGATGTTTTCTTAGAAATCCTTAACAATAAGTCAAAGTCGAAATTCTTTATTTCATCGCTTATAACGATGCTATAATGCATGCTATAACATACATATATAGAGTAGTATAACACAAAGCTTGATGAACGTCATTTATGACTTTAAAACAAAAGTAATCGTCCCCGGTTCGAATTAATTTCTTTTACTGGCCAGAAGAACCGGGAAGAAACTGGCATCTTTTCAAATCGCCAAGACTTACTGCTAAGTATATATAAGGTCTTAGCCTTAACCCTTAAATACCTGCAGACCTAGCAAAACGCTCCACACGACAAGACATATCAGGCACTGCGATTGGTTGAAACAAGCTTAGTTGCACGATGTGTGACATAGCAGCCAATCACAGCGCGCATTTCTTCTATGTCTATTATCCGGGGGGACATTTGTGCATTTTTTTTATTTGGGTGAGTTATTTAGACTTTAGACACTTTTGTAACATGTAGACAAACAAAACAAGAAGCGTGATTTAATTTTATAGTACCGATATTCTTAGTATGAAATTAAGTATAGAGTGTAAAAAGACTCCAAGCAATGGTGTTAGAAAAGTTGTTGGGCTCGTCAATATGAACAACATTGCTCGGGGTCCTTTTCCACGCATCAAAGCAAGATACTATCTCAAGGGTTTAGGGCGGAAGCAGCTGTTCCAGTAACAGCCGAGTTACCAAAAATTTGGTAACCCACATCTCACGGTATGAATTTCGATCTTCATATTGTGAAAAACTTTCCTTCCCCATTCAAGCAAGTCATTTAGCACCTCGGGGCGTTCCCACGCGAAACAAATCGCGTGCCTATCGTTTACAGGAAAAATGCAGTATGTACAATGCAACCGCATTTTGCCGAGAATGGCAAATATTTGCGTTCTTTTTCATTGTTCATTTCTCGCGCTGGCGAAAAACAAAAATGGTTCTCCGGAAATACTGTCCGTTGTCCAATTACTCACCACTAGGAGGGAACTCGTAGAAGTACGCCGATCGTGGGCTGAGGCAACTGTAACAAGGAAAACACGTTTTATTTTAAGGATTTATGCTTTAGGGTAAGACGTCAATGTATCAGCGATGCGCTGAAGCTCTCGTGGTTGTCTTTAAGAAAAACAAATTGTCATATACTGTTTTTAAGTTCTTTAACGCAAATACACACATCAAAAGTGTCTAGGGACCAAGTACATTTTAGAAGATTGCAATCAAGAATATATTTTACAAAAACTGAATTCATTCATAATTTATTCAAAATGTGGTGATAAGTGATTGGTACAGGATTAGATTTGAGAGTGTTTTAGGCCCCAGCTTGGAAGTCCCTCGCTATTCCGGAAGCAGGTACTGGCAAGGTACCGGCCTAATCCCTGCCATCAGATATGTTGAATCGCAGTAGTCATATAATACACACATCAAAAGTGTCTAGGGCTCAAGTACATTTTAGAAGATTGCAATCAAGAATATATTTTACAAAAACTGAATTCATTCATAATTTATTCCAAATGTGGTGATAAGTGATTGATACAGGCATGGGGAATTAGGTAGGAGACCAATCCAGAAGATTAAATTAGATTTTTTTAGAGCCAAAATGTTCTTGATCCCTAGACACTTTTGATGTGTGTAGAATCAAAGATAAGCTTATTATTGTTTTACACCCGACGCAGTTGCCTGTTGATCCCGGTAAAAATCTTAAATATAATGTCTATGAGAACGGCTGGACCAATTACTTAGTCTAATTATTTTTTGTTGTGATTGATGTCATGAGAAGAAAGTTCCCAAAATAATTCTGTCATTAAAAATTTATATTTATAGGACATAGGCAGGACAAACCGGTTTTTTATACAATACGCATTTTGGCAAAATATTTTACAACAACACACACGTTTCCTTCATCCCATGGTAAGTAGCACTTGTGCTTTGAAATTTAGACAACGAAATATACTAACTTAAATACATTTTATATAAATAAACAGCCAGACACATTCAACAAGTACTTAAAAGCTCATCACCAAAGTACCTGTCAGACCGGTGGGAAACGAACCCACGACCCTACGGAATAGAGGCAGACTACAACAACGGGACCGTGTTATCGTGGGCTAAATTACTTTCTTATATTTTAAATTTGATCTTGTATCATAGAACTTAAAATAAAATAAATACACTTCACGCCTTTTAATCCCAAAGCGGGGTAGGCAGAGGCACTTGCTTGCACTAAAGCAAATGCCCACGGTTCACCGAGCGTATTTAACCCAACGTGACGTTCACACACCTTGTGGTGTGCGGGTTTCATCACGATGTTGTCCTTCACCGTACGAGCGTTGCGTTGCGTACATAGGCTCTGAAAAAGAGTACCATTGGTACACGTCCAGTAGCCGGACTCGAACCCGCAACCTCCCGGTTACAAGTCAAGTATCCGACCAACTGGACCACAGACGCTCAGCGGACCACAGACGCTCAGTCCTAGAACTTCTTCCCTCGAAATTTATACACAATTCACATTTTGGCAAGTGAACTACGAAAAAATAGCAAAGGGTTAAAACAGTTTAGTATCGATCGGTACTCGAGTAAATTGCCAGTTCGCAGCACACGTAGCAACGTCGCCTTATCTTGACGTACGTCCAACATTTACATACTCCGACCACTTGAGAATGAAACAATAATTGTTACCTATGAGGCGTCCCTTGCCTTGCCCGAGTCCACTCTAATACCTATAAAACAACCCGTATAGTTCTCTGTCTTTATCATTTCTGTGCCGAAAGAAAAGGATAGGTATATTCACCTATTATTATGAAGTGTTGGCCAGTGCGCCAAGTTCAGAGTTCTGACTTGTTAATACTGCAGCGAGAGTGTTGATAATGCGGTAAGCTGACGGTGTGATGTGGGTGGAAGGATGTCAAAAAACTTGGCGCTTTCTTAGCCTTGTGGTAACGTTGACAGCCATCGCAAGTTGGTGCGACGTTCGAGAATTTCCTTGCACATTGAAAATTTTGAAAGACAATTTTTTTTATCACTATGAACAAGCGTTTGACCACTATCCTGTCTGATGTTAAACAGCGATGTGTGATAGGTACCTATTCACCCGCGACTTGAAGACCTTTACCCCCCTACCAATAAACGAGTTATCACTTATACAACAAGTCTAAAAGAACTGGTTATTCCGTATTTGACATACAACTGACAAGCTAACTTGAGCTTTGTGTATCTTCCAAATAGCAATTCGCCATTATTAGTAAGACCCGTAGACTGTACTGCGCGGGAAACACAGACTATGAAAGTAGTTTGTGTGTTTAAATTCTGTAGATGTTAGCACGGAAACTAACTTCAATGTTTCGATTTTACATGTGTTTTTTAAATATATTTTTTTTTGTGGTACATAATGGTTACGACTGTTTTCTCCTTCACCTTATTAAGGTGCCGTTTAATACGCCCACTTTTGTTCGCAATTAGTACCGAGCACAACAACGTTATAAACAGTAAAGTAATCTATATCTTCTTATATATAAAAATGAATTGCTGTTCGTTAGTCTCGCTAAAACTAGAGAACGACTGGACGGATTTGGCTATGTTTGGTCTTGAATTACACGTGGAAGTCCAGGGAAGGTTTAAAAGGTGTATTTCTTCCAATACACGGGGTACAAATGTGACTTACTATGGCAAAACAAACGTTTGCCGAGACAGCTAGTACTTAATAATTTTGTCACGCAACAAATGTAAAAAAACTTACCTGTTCGACCCTATCTCAATATATAAAAATCCAGTGTCATGATGTTTGTTCCCAATGAACTCTTCACCAAGGCTATCGATATTCACAAAAGTTGGCATTTATGTGTAATTTCGTCCAATTTGAGAGATAGGGTAGTGTATATTTCGTAACATCCACTGCAGGGCACAGGCCACACTGGAGGTTATACTAATTTTATATTCGTATTAATAGTTAAGACAGGACAACGTCTGTCGAGTCCACTATCTACTATATAAAAATAAGTCGGGATTTCCTCCCTGCTATAACTTCAGAACGCACGAACCGATTTCCACGGTTTTGCATTCGTTGGAAAGGTCTCAGGCTCCGTAAGGTTTATAGCAAAGAAACATTAAGAAAATTTTCAACAGAAAAGCGGGAAAACGAAACGAAGCCATCTGGTGGCGAAACGGAGTTCGCCGTGTTTTCTAGTATGTAATAAAACTGACAAGCAGTAGGTATAGCAAAAACTGTCTTTCATTTATATGATCATACTAATTGCAATCCGCCATAAGGCCCGTAAGTAAACTTGGCACTTACCGCGTCGTCAACTGAACAACTTCACACACAGTAGCTTTTCTCGGATTAACACAACTTCGTTTCCATTTCTTTTTTTCACAACGCTATTTTGTGCCCGAGCGTACTTTTAGGTACTGTCGGGGTCAAAAGTTGCTTCGATATATTTCTTTGCCGCGAAAACTATTTCATTCAGTACATTCACGGCGAATGTGGTTCTGTGTCTGGTGGTTTTGTTCTGTGCCTGAATTGCATTACGGGGCTTTGAAACGGCAGCCCACAAACGAGAAAATAATAGCCAGGGGCATTAACATGATCCAGGATACAAGTGTGACTGTAAATTTCAGTTTGCAAGATTATACGATGTACGTGGGCCGTACGTACATTATTTGCATAACCCAGTTGGTTGTGTGTTGAAACGTATTTACCAACAATATTGTTGGTATAGTTAGTCGTTTAGAATTTCGTTGTTAGATGCAGCGTGGTTTATTTTAGTCGGAAGTATTTTTTTAAGTCGAATTCTACTGTTCTTCACTGCTACTCCTACAATAGCATTAACCTTTTAAACATGAATGTCTTATATTTCTTGTCAAAGGATCCCGAGCAATGGTCTTAGATACGTTCTTGGACTGGTCAATAATGACGACAATGCGGGGAAATAGAAAAAAAAATAATAATTTGTTTCACTGTCGCCATTGCTCGGAGTCCTTTTACACACAGTATAGGTACTAGACACGTGAGATTACTGATTTTGAAGTCTATGTTATTAAGAATAGAATTCACAATAACAAGACGAATTATTATGTAGGCAATATAAACGAATTTCGAATGCGGATCTCAAAAATTAAATAACCCCGTGAATTATGAACCAATCGAAATAATAGCTCCTCCATTGCAGTGTTTGCATTAAAAAGCATTTTCTATTAGTAGTGAAATTTTCTGTAAACGAGAAATTAATCGCCGGCGGCATTAACGCTGCAGTCAAGCCGACAAATGATTTATATTAATTTTAAACGAGTTCCAGTTAACATTTTTATTTTATTTATATTTATTGTCGGGATTGCCGATGCAATAAAAACAACTAGCTCGAGCAAAGTATCTATTGATGCTATTAGAGCAACGGCATACCTCAAGGTGTGTCAGTCCTATAACGAAGAAAAGCTTACTCCCTATCACGTGAGCTTAAATACGCTTGGTGAACCGTGGGCATTTCCTTAACAAGGGTTTAAAATAGCAAAAAATATAACAGCCACCTTTAACCACACTGCTTGAAGTTAGTCATGTCGTTGACATTTATCCCCCGTAATACAGCTAACGCCATCTGTCATAACTAAAAGGAACACGCGCCCAGAAAATTCCCCATTCCACACACGAGCTGTGCTTATTTTAACACAGACTATATTGAACACTATACGAAAGCCGAATATCACAATATAGTACGAAAGTAATCCCGCAATAGTCTGTGGTCGCAGGTCACCTATCCCCAGAGAGCGATAAATCAGACACACACATGCACAATTGCATTACACACACACACACACAAACACACCAATATCGGCCGCCATGCATCGTCCGCGGCGACAACGCAATGAATATTGATATAACTGCCAATTTATTTCAGCGAAACTATCTATCAGTATTCCAATTTTATAGGCACGTAGGGAAACTGTGCGTACACAGAAAACCTGACCGCGTACTATGAGGCTTCAACCCTTAGCTGCATGATTTGTTTTTGTCCGAATGAAATCCTAGCGTTGCTAAATATGACAGACGTACAGACATCAAAAGTGTCTAGGGATCAAGTACATTTTAGAAGATTGCAATCAAGAATATATTTTACAAAAACTGAATTAATTCATAATTTATTCAAAATGTGGTGATAAGTCATTGATGCAGGCATGGGGAATCAGGTAGGAGACCAATCCAGAAGATTAGATTTGATTGAAATAAATTAGATTTTTTTGGAGCTAAAAATGTTCTTGATCCCTACACACTTTTGATGTGTGTGCATCATGGAAGAAATAAGAAAAAAATATCTATACAATACACACTCCACGCTTTTTATTATCCCAAAGAGGGGTAGGCAGAGGCACTTGCTAAAGCAAATACCCACGGTTCACCAAGAGTATTTAACCCAACGTGACATGGGGTGAGCCCATCGCCGTTATAGGGTTCACACACCTTGTGGTGTGCGGGTTTCATCACGATGTTGTCCTTCACCGTAAGAGCGTTGCGTTGCGTACATAGGCTCTGAAAGAGTCCCATTGGTACACGTCCAGTAGCCGGACTCGAACCCGGGACCTCCCGGTTACAAGTCAAGGGTCCGACCAACTGGACCACAGACGCTCTCTAATGTCAAAATGTCATCTCCAAAGATTCTGTAAACCTCACAAGAGATTACGGACTCAAACCCGCGTTCGTATTTATGTACGTATATAAAAAAATAATACCCGACCGAGTCGTGGAATAGTGTCTCTAATAATAGACTGGAATTGCAAAATGAGATTCTATTTTATACGATACGCTTATTTACCCGAGACCTTAATCTCAAACTAAATCTAATTAGTTTGGCCGCTACCACAATTTTGCGTAAGGGTTTATACATTGAGTCAATAAAATATAAGCCTAGTATAGATAATTGCTTATCCGTTTAGCAAATATTAGAGATATCAGTGGCGTGCACTGGCTTTTACGACAAGTTAGGCAGTAATCCTCAAGGACTGACACCTATGTATAGGTAACATGTATTTACGATATATAGGTACCTACCTATCTACTCACCCACAAAATACAGGACCTTCGTCAGTGTCTGTCGTGAGTAAATAAAAAAAGTCTATTATTAGATCGGGTAGCCAAAATACTAAGGTAGGCAGTGCCTTTTTGCCTATATGGTGTGCACGCTACTGAGATATTATACTTTAAATCTTGAACTAAGTATAGTCTGGAGGTCTTCAAGTCTCTGGGGGTAAATAGGTACCTAATGAACAAATGTGCTACATCATATACCATCGCTGCTTAACATCAGGCGCTTGTTCATAGACCGTCATATTCATAAGTTCAAAACGCTGACTAACTAGTTGACGTGTATCAACGAAGATTGGTTTGTCAAATGTACTCCAAAAACAGAGTACATTTGACCAGGTTATGAGACCTTCACTAACAGTGCACTAGAGCTGTTCTAACTTCAATTACAAACATTTATGAAAAAAATCTAGTACATATTTACCGATTCTGTTATATCACTCTGATCAACTGTTTGTCGTCCGGTAAATAAATAGTGTGAAAAAGGCGTTTACCTTTTTTACAGGACATTACAAGTCGCTCCTACGAAACGAAAGTTCCCCTCGATTTAATGTTGCATGCCATCATCAAACCCTGATTTCCTTATAAAAGGACCATCTCTGAAATACCTACTTTGCATAAACGACGATTTTATACGCAAAGAAACAAAACAAATTAAGCATTAACATATACATAAATCAACTATCTGTCTGTCGTCCGATAAATAAGAACAGTGTGGAAAAAACTTAAAGTGAAAAATAATACACACAAAACAGTAATAAATCCCAAAAAAAATTATAATTACGATAATTTCAATATTGTTATTTTACTAGATTTTTCGAATTATACAAGTGGCCATGTTTTTTTTACACTTCACTTCCGACAGTAAGTAATGACTTCGGATTTAATATACCTTTACGTAGAACACGCAAGGGTGCTTCTAGATTTTATGTTCGCATTGTTCCAGTTTTTGCTGGTACTTATACAGGGTGATCCGGAAATACCATTTTAAGTCAAAGTCTATAGTTTTTGTAGACCGTACTGAGGTCATTTCAACTCAGTGTACGGAAACTAAAAAAAATTTTTTTCATAAACTTAGAACTCTATCAGCTTCTTGTGCTTTTAGTATGAGTTTCGGAGAATTGGCTGCTGAAATGCATTAAATAGGCTTCAACAGAAAAATAAGATTTCGTATACACATTTTTTCTATTAAATTTATACATTATTTTTTCCATGATAGAATGTAACTGTATTCCGTGATAGTCAATGCAAAGCACACAAATCATTGTAAAAACAAGATGATTGCTTAATGTAATGGTACATTTTCCATGACATTGATTTATTTGAATTTTGTTTATTAGAAACCAGATTTCTGTTCATCTGTTTTCAGAATATCACGTAGTATTTGTCCCAAAATACCTACTGTAGTCGAGTCGCTTTATTATCCAGTCAAAGTCAAAAGTAAAAAAATCTTTATTTCATCGTCATAAGTGTAAGTGCTATAACATAAAGATATACAGTAGCATAACACAAAGCTTGATGAACGTCATTTATGACTTTAAAAACAAAAGTAATCGTCCCCGGTTCGAATTAATTTCTTTTACTGGCCAGAGGAACCGGGTAGAAACTGGTATCTTTTCAAATCGCCAAGGCTTACTGCTAAGTATACTTAA
>SJJU01024395.1:0-10231 GCA_012932125.1 Conopomorpha cramerella | reverse complement strand
GGTCCTTTTAAGATCGAGGCCTGTAGCAACATTGACGAACCGATCAACAATACAGATACGTCATTTTATAGTTTAATTGAGACAATTCAGACAATAAATTACTTACATACGTCGAGCAATGTCTAGCCAAACCAATCATTGGAGCAGCGGAAGATCGAATAAAGAATTGAGTTTTTTATTCATTCGTAGTTATCGATTAATTCTAAAACAGACACTACTAAATAATACGTATATTATGTCACTGAACAACTTCTAGATTTTCAAAGCAGTTTTCCAAGTCTTAAAAGATTTAAAATTGCAGAGCATTCATTAAATATCTAACACAGAAAACGTTGATAAATTCAGTCGTCAATCAAGCGCTAACTGAGGTTCTTTACAATGTACAGATCGGAGATAACCTTGCTTCCTCATTTCTTTGTGTTTGCGCCCTAAGGCTCGTAGGTTGAATGACCTATTTCTTGATAAATACCCATAGACCAAAGATTTCCCTGAGAAAAGCGCTGTGTGAATGAATACATAGAAAATAATCCTTTATTGGTAGATACAACAGCGCCATTTCACTGCCAGTGAACTTCCACTAGTCAAGATGATATACCTCAAATAGTTAGTCTAAGTTTCACGGGTTGGCGTGTTACAAGACAAAATGAAAATGTTTAACTCAAATGAATAGCTTTCTGTCTTTTGATGTAGCTTTGATCCCCTAGAAAAGTGTTCCAAGATAAAAATGACAAGACACTATGACGCACTACGATTAGTAGAAATAAGCCAAGTCGTATTAAGCGTGACATAACAGCCAATCACCGTGCGTACTAGTATTTTGTTCCATGTAGTGTATTTCTTGATAATACGCTAGGGCTTCTGCTCCAATACGAACGGATGAGAAATATAAACACCAACAAGAAAATATCTTTATCGTCTCGTAATCGTAATATTTGATTATATTTCATAGCGGAAACAGATAACATTCTAAAAACACTCCTGAACTAATGGCAATTAATCTATATCAAACATAATATGCAGACGATAAACAAGATCTCCGTGACGAAAACAAATTACGCGTCGGTCATCCCGCTCGACTAACAATGTAAATATTTGCATATTTTTCAGGCGTGTACAGTCGCGCGCACTATACGAATACACACATCTCTACGTCCATTCTACTAATTAAATAGAAACTGTAATAAAATGGCGTAAACATAGTGTAAACCTACACCCACCCTAATCCACTAATAATAATATCTCTGAACATTAACTACTATTTCTATACCTACTAGGTTCAAAGACTTCTACCTATTCTCGAACTAATCTTATAATCAAAAAGTAACGTTTGTCTTGCTCTAATGTTGTTTGTGTAAAAGAGACGAAGTACGCCCTCAATTGTGTACAGTTTATTGTTTCAGAATTACAAGCCTTAGGCTGACTACACTCAAGCACAGATCTTTCTGAATATTATCGCGTCTTTGTAAAAGAAATAAAATATGCTGAAGTGAAGATCCAGACTCCAGAACTGATTATAACAGAATATGGATTTATACAAGCAATTAAATCTGTTTGATTTGAAGCCACAATCTTCCGCCAGCAAGCAAATTGATCCAAATACTAGTCTACAGAGCTGCACAAAATGTTTCGATCATGCTGTGATGGTGATGACTCAAAGATTAATGCTCGCGCATAGTATTTTAATACGATAACGTTTGACCCAAAGTGTGTAGCAACCCATTGCAATAATGTAAATCTCCACGTGTAGAGAATAACCAACATTGTTTATTGCCTTTCCTTTGTTGATGCCGAGCTGATTTGTTATATACTGTTGCCAGTTGCGCCCGCGCAGGACGGTTTAGACCGGCGCGAGGGACCTTGCATTATTTCTTCACGGTACATTAGCGGACTACGTGATATCGTTGTTTTGAAATAATAGACGGCAGGTAGTAGAATGCATTTTTTTCTTAAATATGTTAACTATTTCATTCATTAAAGCCTTTTGCACTTGTGATAAGACACATATTATGCAATGACTACTTTAAGACACTTAACAAACCGCATAAGTATATTTCGCAATATAAGTTATTGAAGCCAACTCTCTTTAAGTCTGGACAAGGCAATATTTCAAGTTTGCAACATTATTCATTTGAACATAGGCACCATTAGGCATTCAATTCAAGATTTTTTATGAAAACCGTTAGCGCGACGAAATTTTTCAATTAAAATTTGAAATATTGCTTTTACCTTATCTTGCATAAACAGCGGTAAAATAATATAAAACCTAATGGATATTTATGTATGATTTAATAACATAGGTATTTATTGATTAAAATAGGTATTTGTTAGTTTTTGAGAAATCAATAATTTTACCTGCTTATATTACAAAATGGCACGTCACAAAGGTTAATTGAAGGATATTCGTGGCATGAAAAGGCTTATTGGACTACTGGCTAGCAACCTAGTTCCGGATACCTTTACAACCTTTTGACGTTTAAGGACCACATCCGTAGACACTCTAACTGTACAGTCTTTGAACGCCGGTAAAAGTGGAGTAGATATTTTTTTTTAAATATTGAAACTTTCCCAAGTTTGTTTTGTTTTTATTTTTAAGTTTAATTTTGTGCTTGTTTGGGAATGTGAGAATAAACTTTATTTTTGTTGGTTGCTCACTTTTTTTCCAAATAAACCAGGGAAGGTCGATTTGTTGCCGACTTTTTTTGAGCCGACCTTATTTGCAGAAGTGGTCAAAGAAGAAATGATCCTTAAACTAAGTAATCTTAACAAGAAATGGTCGAATCCAGAAAAGGTCATAAGTAAGAGAAGACCAATACAGATGCGGTCCCTAAACGTCAAAGCTTTAAATGTGTCTAAACTGCGACTGTAAGGCTAGAAGTGGTTTAGGAGACATCAAGGATATGTCCACCTCGTATTGGAATATAGCAAAAACCACACTGCAAATCAACCCAGCGAACATTCCACTGTTTAAACACGTGAAGACAATCCAAGCTGGGGTGCTTTCAGCACAAACAAAATTGGTCAAATAGAGAAAGACTAAACAAAGAACAACTCAAGACTTTTTAAAAGGTAACCAGAGGACACTCTGCAGAACATCCTCATGGAGTTCCAGGAAGTGGAAAAATGCGGGACGTCCCGTCTAAGGGTTGGGTGATTAAAAGAACTTAGCGGTTTTTTTTTAGATATAAAATGCGATAGATTTTTTTCGTTAGTGTCAAAATCCATACATCTGTCACTTCAGAAAACTCCTATAATGGTCTTTTAATGGTTCCTCGAGGAGCTGTCACGCAACAAGAAACGTAACGGGAATCGAGTTACGGAGACGCCTCGTATTAATATACATCCACCCCTCGTACCCTACGTCTCCACCGGCAAACTTTCACACTATACATGTTTAACATTATAACACATTGTGGAAAAGCAATAAATAATTGAGTATTGAAAAACATTGTATCTACGCCGGATCTATCCGGTTATCCCGTATTTTACAAACAACTGGTCAGATCACTA
This sequence comes from Conopomorpha cramerella, assembly GCA_012932125.1. Classification (NCBI taxonomy): domain Eukaryota; kingdom Metazoa; phylum Arthropoda; class Insecta; order Lepidoptera; family Gracillariidae; genus Conopomorpha; species Conopomorpha cramerella. Next base: position 6,724 of record SJJU01024395.1, on the reverse strand, counting down.
GACCCATGAAAAACATGTTGTAGTTTACCTTTTATCCGGTGGAAAAGTAGGGTAAGGTACATACGTACGTGATTCTATGTATGAATTGTGTTCTTAGTATTAGTATTAATTAGTGACGCAACCGTCAAGGAACGTTGCATGCGATAAATTCAAAATTCCTGTCTAACATCCAGTACATAGGTAAATACAATCAATAATGCACATTTATACCTAACTAAAAATGTTTTCTCGACAAGCAAGCAAACTCGTTCACTTACCTTGAAATTCAGGTTTGGTATATTTATAAAACAGAGAGGTCAGTTTTATCCTCATTTCGGTTAGGTAGCAAACGTTTTCGTTACTTAATTTCGAATCCCAAATAATATTCAAATATGTAAAACCCATTTACCTACGCTTAATACTTGTAAAGTATGCTGCTGCATGTACATAATCTTGTAGACAGTTCAAGGTTGAAAGAAATATTCCTTGAAAATGTTATTAAAACTAACCACACGATTATTTCATTTCCATTTAAGTGTACGTACTCAGAAACGTATTTTTTAATGATTTATTAAAATGTAATTTTAGATATCTCTGATTAATGCTAAGTTCTGCAATGAGAACATAACGGAATATTCAGACATTCTTAAAATTGTTTTAGATTGTATTTTACAGAGTAATATATCCAAAACCTTCTTCGTAATCAGTATGTTCAAAACCTTACCTAGTGTCCTTCACTAACTCGGGCGAGTCCAGATCGTAAATCTCAAAGTCCAATCCATCACAAATGTAATAGCTGTAGTAAAAGTTCCCGGACCTACACCGGTGTACCACGGGCACCTCACCCGGCATTGGTTTAACTCCCACCATTGCCCAATTGTAACCATTGACACAAAACAAAATTTATTTGTCCCTTCTCTAACAGAACTATCGATTTAACTTGAAACTCTCTGCCAAAATTACTGAAATTATTTGTAGAAACTTCTGATTTTGTGATTTCAGAATTGTTGAGGCGTAATAATTATTGAAGCGGAATTGCGTAAATAATAATTATTCTAATACACGCGACCACACAAATACACCAGAAGAAGTTCAAAGTGTTAATGATATAAGACTAGACTAATGTATAATAACATTAGTAAACCGATAACAAACGTACTTGAATCTTGCTATCACATGCGCACGAGTTGAAGTCATTTGATTTAACACATTTATTATGGCCCTATTCATTTATGTATATCGAAAACAGTATGACCACATTATGAAGTAATTGGCTAAAAATACACACGTGATATTCTCGCCTATCTAATATAGGGTAGGCAGGGACAACCGATTTACGTCTATAATTTCATCAATCAATAGAAACTTCTGTGTCCCAGTCGAATCTAAATCTAAAAATCTCCATCTAGCAGAGGCAATGAACGATTAAAAGTCTATAACAATATACTTAATAAAACACGAAACGAACACTAACTATAATGTTTTGTAAATTTCAACCTCTTTCACCCACCTATAGTATTGTACGATTGTTTTTCTTGCAAGCGAATAGTCATTAGAATGTCCAAACAAGGTACCGACCATAATTTTAACGTCAACATCGATTCGACGATAGATGTTCAACGACAGTCAATTAATTGTTGTATATACTATAAAGATATTGGTAATAGATTCTCTTGAGAACTTTCTGCAGGCAATAAATTAAATGTCGTATAGGTAGATTCAACACAATATCAAAATAGAAAGACGCCGAACACGTTGACGTAATCAAATCCAACTGTGGCTGTCGACAATACGTCTTCGCTAAGTTCATTAGCAGACGTAGAAAAACAATTAGACTACACAAAGTGAAGAAGCCTTCAAGTGGAGTTGTATGTAAATTGTACCTACGTAATTTCTCCGGACGCATGTCAACCTTGTTAGTCATCCAGACTTGAACTGAGAAACGGAATTCAAAACTACATCGTTTGCATAGCATTATGTTATGCTGTCTAGCGTCCTAACCTGGTTATCCAATCACGCTTATACGTAGAAAGAGCCAAGGTACACGATTCATTCCGTTATAAGTGTTTGGCTGGATACAATGGTAATGAAACTTGGGTTTTGAAAAAGAGACATCGAAGTATTTTGAATGGATTCAAGTGTGTGTTAGGTAACTAATTAAGTGATCTATCAAGAAAGGAGTAAAGTAACAACGCTAAGTAGTACCTAACAAAGATTGAGAAATAAATGTTTAGTTGGTTTAGTCATCTGGAAGAATTATAGCTATAAAGACGTATATATATACGATCTCGCCTAAAACTCACCACCAAAATTAATGACGTATTAAACAAAATTCAAGTAAAAGTACTAAACATCAAAGTTCCTGTAATAGATTGACGTAAAAATACTAAGCAGGTAGAGGTTCCCAGCCTGTGCCAAGCGTGATGCAGTAACACTTGCGTGCGTACGACGTACCATCGAGGACCTTTAAATTTAACGGGACTTGTGTATATCTTAACGGGTCAATAGCATCGCAGTATTTGTTTGACTTCTCAGTGCTCATTGGCCAATGAATGGTTCATTAAAATTAAAAGTCCATTTAAAAGACAAAGCTCCTTCTTCCAACTCAGCGTGAGTATCCTGCAGTGGACCCGTTTGATATTTTCAAGCAGCCCAAATGACTCACTCGTTTCATGGACTACTGCTGCTGAGACAGTAACCGGAACTAAGTAACCGTGCCGTCAGAAGTAGTATAAGTAAACGCAGAGAAATGAACTTCGAAATGGCAGTCTGTTCCGAAGAAAGAAGGCTGCGGGATCACACGTAAGTAAGGTCATAATTTTGGGGCCAAAACATTCCAATAACGTTATTTAATTATATTACCCTGTAACTATTTCATGACTGAGATCGTCACATTCTTTTTACCAAGAATAATGCATGAGAAGAATCCCATTTACTCTGCGTAATATGGAACAGCATGGTCACATGTTTGTACAACACTAACTAATGAATACAATAGTTGGAAAAATTCACGAGCAGTTAACCAGTTAATATGGTAAACAAACATTGTTTTTTTTAAAGACCCATATTATGTTGGAAATGAGCCATTCAGTGCCGTCACACAATTTCATGTTCATCGGGATTTTGTATGAATAACATGGTTTGTGTGAAAAAACATTAACTACGATTTTTATAAGCCTTATTCAGTTTCACCAAAATATTTACTAGAGCCTATGAACGCTGCGGAATGAACAGGAAGAACAACATCGTGATAGAAACTCATGCCAGAATGGTCTGTATGTGTACCTATTTTATATTGAGGATAAGTCCACCCTAAGTTATTCCCACGCAGTTGCTTAACAAGTGAATCTACCTACTCCAATTTGGGATTGAAGGGATGAAGTGTATTTTGGGTGTTTAACCATCATACAGTGCGCAGGACCTACTGTACCAAACATTCACATATTTGCAACGCCAGCTGTACTGTGCAAGACAAATGGCCTGACAGACAGATAATACGCAAATTAGGTTAGTGGAGTGCGGGTATGTTTACGACGGAGATTAGAAGACTCAAGGCCGATGCACTAGCAAAAACTAGCCTCAGACAAAGGGAAAGGAGGCAACGACGGAGACAACAAGGCAGAGACACTTAAGTACATGGGTGATGTAAGGAGCCAGGTAAATAGTTTTTGTTTACATCACAGTGATCAAGTGTTTGACCATCAACCTGTTGTTGTTGTAAACTTGTTCACTAGGTACCTATTTACCCCTGACCTGAAGACCTTCAGACTATACAGAGCAGGAAAGACAGTTCTCCCCAGAAGGGCATACATTGATTCCCACACCAGATTGGTGATTTGCTGACGGAAGGTGATGTGAAGAGTTCCTCGAAACCAGAGACCATGTTGTAAAGCAAAAGGGGTATGTCAGGACCGTGACAAATGGAGATCTGTAATCTCTCCTTACTCCTCTGGGAGACAAGACGTGAAGTGTATTGTATGTATGTAAAATCCATAAACAATTATATGCAATACTAATGCTAAGTTACTGGCAAAATTTGGGGGCGATATTTTTGAACACACTGAAGAAGCATATGACCACCATCGCCCATGGTTACCATGAATATGTATAAGGACATAGCGATGGGATATTTGACTTTGAAGTTTAAAGTTTTGCATCTTAATTTACATGCTAGAACTGTAAATTCTTATGAAAATGTCTGAAATGAAGCAGAGATAATGGGAAAATGATGGGAGCTGCGGCACAAAACCCTCTAGAGTAGAAGAAAAAAGGCTCTATAACATGGAACACTGTGAAACTCCCTCTGTATAATTGTAAAAGTGTGATAACACATCTATGTACCATCATCAGCCATAATTGGGGGAGGCTCTTGTCATACATAGGAGTATATCTAGCGAATGCTTGTATGCCTCCATTTTATGACCCATCAGGAGTGCATGCAACTATATTATTGTCTTAATCCATACATATGGGAGTTCCGAATGGGATTATAACAATGATAGGATTTGGGGGTTGCCATATAGGTATATTTACAACATACAAAGAAAGACTACAAGTTCTTCCCTTCGTCACTCCAGTCACACATAATGGCTGTAATGAGAATAGATGTTCTTTTAAATCATGAGGCAATTCAATTTAGATAAGTAAGTACAATGCCCTAAAATATATTGATAATGTGAAGATTAAACACAATACAGTAAATAAGTACTAATTAAAACTGGGGCAGACTGATTACTGTATAATGTAAGTTTTGTAACTAATTTGTCTACACAAAAATACCTCATTAGAGTTAAACAAACTGTAGGTTAAAAGGCCTTTGCCCTTTTGGTGTTAGTAAATGGATAGAGTCAGGGTAGTATGAAACTTCTAATATACCTAATTTAACATTAGGATAAGGTGAAATGTCTTAATCTCTGAAACAATTTTTGCTGGAAAAAGGCAAACAATATTAACTATGTATTGGAAAACTTATTTTATTGTTTTTTTTTGCCAAGATTTGATCGCAAAAACAATACAAAATGCCACCTATGATGAATGGTAATTAGAGACAGCTAATACTTGCACTTTAAAAATAATTTAAGAAGAGCAGTCAGCTTAATTGTTTACTGCATCTTCATTGGCTTATGGCCATTTTTACACTGATTATGCTCATTGACCTATGTGAATAATATGGTAGAAACAATAGAACATTGAATGATATTGCAGAAACTTAAATCCTTTTTTACCTTGAAAAGTTATAGAGTTACAAGTCAAATACATTTTATCAAAATGCCAAACCTTGCATCCCTTTGGAACCTGAAGTTGGCTTTATGGAATAAACTCTTGGCAGGAGGAGAAAATTACCAAAGTTAATACTGATATACCACACACTGTATGACCACCATGTAACAGCTATGGGCTCACCCTGTATTATGTTGTGTTAAAGTAGTGAACTTTGCCTCTACCAACATGAATGTGTGAGGTATATTTATTTTGTTATTATACAACAGAAATAAATTAAAGACTACTTAATAAGAGACAACATAAGAGATAAATACTGAACAATAAGAATGAAGTGCAACTTTCTTTTCTCTGTATACCCCTCTGATACATGTGTAAAACTATGTATGTTTGTATAAACTCATGACTTGTTGAGGGACTTTGAATGGATGACATATCCTAGGACAATTACAGTCTGTTAGGAGTTCAGATGGATGGGTGGCTCACTAGCCACAATATGCATCATCCAACAATTATAGCATCCCTTTTAATATTTAAATAATTATTCTTATTCTTTAACATTACCATACCAAGTTTTATTAACAAAATAGATCAACTGTACATATAAAGTTATGTGACTTCATCAAGAGGTTCTCAATTTGATTCTGGTATCCAGGGCATATGTCAAAGATATTTTGTTTTATTTAAATTTGTAATAGCATTACTCTTCCACTGCAGTAAAACACTGTAAGGAAACCCACAGTGTGTGGATGATACTCTGTCCTACCCACAGGAAAGGGAAAGTTGAATGTGATTGTGTGCTATGTTAAACATTAAATATAGGGATGAACAGGTCCTAAACTGACATGTCATATTTAACTTCATTTTCTACAAATTCTGTAGAATTAATGTCTATAGTACACACTACCCATGATACAATAGAGAACCTAAATGATACAATGTAGAGCGTAAAACGAAAAACTTCGTATCCACAACAACATCAACTATGGTTGCTAAGGCATTCCAGTTAGAACTTCCATCGCAAAAAACCCGAGTTATTTCAGTAGGTACTCACACTTCCAGAATCCTGTCGCCTTTCCTGATGCCGGCTTGTTCCGCTGCTCCTTGCTCCAGCACAGCACTGACATGCTGTAGGGGAGCATACAACTCCCCGTTGATCGATCTCAACTGCCCGCCTTCGGACACTTGCCCCCGAACGTTGAAACCAAAGCCAGTCTCAGTCTTGCAAATTGTGACACGACGGGGACCATTTTCTGTGTGATTGCCATTGTAGTTCTTATCGTTTCGCGTAATACTGTGATTTTCCACCTCCGTCTCAGCCATTTTGGAGGTTTTCACTGGACTCACTGGCTCACGGCCTCCCTCACCCACTGTTCACCGATTGTTGTGTTGGCTATATTCACAGGTTGTGTTGCGCAAACTCAACACGATGTATTAACTCATGAAAAATAACATTTACACTTAGTCACTAGACAATGCACTTACAAACAACCTACATTTTCCAAGACCTAATATATTTTCTCAC
>SJJU01024386.1:0-10973 GCA_012932125.1 Conopomorpha cramerella | reverse complement strand
GATAAGCATTCAGCTTACCTTCGTTGTTTGCCCGACGTTTCGACACAGTTACATGTCACTCTGTCGTTCCGTGGCGCTACTTCGCGCTATAATACCCGTTTTAAACATTGAATATCATGTCAGTGCGCGTTTCCTTAAAAAATAATTTGTCAGCTATGTTAATACGTCAAATTATTTAGGCCATAGAAAAGAAGTATTTATAACATGTAAACAAATAATTAAAAAAAATAACTGTCACCTGCAGTACCTATTGCTGTCGTCAGCCATTTCGTTGACATTCATCCCCCATAATACAGCTGGCGCCATCTTTCATTAAGTAAGAGAAACAAGGGTACTGAAAATTGTTTCCTTCTCCGTAATAGTGGTGTGTGACCTCCAAAGGCTATGAAATTGAGACCCATTGGTACACGCCTAGTATCAGTCAATCGTTCCATCCATCAATTTCTCGAGGCACTAGGTATCGCCGAACATGAACCCACAACCTTCTGAACATCTTAAGTGAATATCAACAGACAGCTGACAGATATTGCATGAAATAGCAAAATATTACAAGGGCAACATTTGCTAAGTTTCTGAAAAATATCTGGCATACCTCATTTCTAACTTTTTGTCGTTGAACTAAGAGTAACTACGTAGGTACGTCATTACATAGTATAAAACAAAGTCGCCTCCCGCTGGCTGTTCCTGTGTATGCTTATATCTTTGAAACTAAGACTAACTAATCTTTCTAAGATTTAAGACTTACGCAAGAAATAAATACTGAATACTAAATACTATGCCATTGATTTTGTTTCTGTTTTCTTTAGTAGATAGAGCGATTCTTGAGGAAGGTTTATATGTACAATACATGCATATAATAGTAGATAAACACTCTTAATAATGTCCACTCTTATTAGCAAAACTATTTTTGCCAAGTCAACTAGTTATATGATATTTTAAAGAAACTGACACTTTCGCTAATAGTTTAGTTTAGTTTGTATTACGGCGCGAAAATTAACCAAAGGTATTAAACATTCAGGTTACTCGACGTTTCGATAGTAATTTGTATAATGTGTGTTAATATAACTATCTAATGTTAAACAGTAACCTAATAGAGTTATTACGAAAAAGAACGACTGTTAAGTTAAGAGTGTTAAGTGTGCTCCATCGTAGATCACATCACTGCTTAACATCAGGCAGGATGGTGGTCAAACGCTTGTTCATTGTATTTAGTAACCATTATAATTGCAAATTTAAAAAAAAAACGATTTTAAATGTGCGGGTCTTGCCCTTTCATTTGATACCCCACTTGAACATATTTGTATAGATAGAGTCGACTTTTTTCCCCCACTGTCAACCCTCACAACTTTTGAACAAATTATTATCAAACTTCCATTTGATACCCTACTTCCATGTGACACATTAATTCAAGTTAAATTTTTCATCCCCACTTTCAACCCCATAACTTTTGAGTGGGTGAACAGATATCGATCAAACATAGCTAAGAACACGCTCGATCAAATCCGCTTTCAAACAAAGAAAACCGCATTAAAATCGGTTCATTCGTTTAGGAACTACCATGCCACATACAGACACACAGATACACACGTCAAACTGATGACACCCCGTCTTTTTGTGTCGGGGGTTAAAAAATGAAAAAAATCAGTAAAAAACTAAAAAAGTACTCAATATTTGTTGAGCACTATAATATTTGCATAACGTAGAGAAAATCCGGAGCGCAGAACAGCGCTTTATAACAGAATGTGCTACAGAACAAGAAAAATAACATAAAATCTGTACAAAAACATATTTTTCTCCAAAGAAACATCAAGTACTGTGAACACTCTACGCGTTGTCGCCTATTCAAGGCAGCCAACAGAACAAGTGTTTATATTTAGTTTAGCGACGGAGCATCCACTCAGAGGGGCGGGCAGAGACAGGGGCCGCGCCGCTTGGATTGCAGCTACGCGTAAGGCTCTGTTCACACTATACAAGTTACAATTTTAAGAATATGAACAACAAACTAGCTAGCTAACTAGCTTTCTTTATATTTTTCGTTCACTATATTGTTACGTTACTATAATCTTATTGCTAAACCTACTTACTATACAATCATGATCCTACGAATAACTCATTTTAGAAATAAGACTTGGATGTTTGTTACTGTATTAAAAAAGTAATTTACTGCATCTTAGCGGTCCAAAAAGTCCATTAAAAAAAATAGGATCATCTGCTTACATCGTTAGGGTGTTTAATACCTAGTTGTTGATTTACCTTAGCTCAAAGACTGACCACTCCTCGACCAATCACAGGAGCATCCAAGCAGGCAAGACACTACTAGCTACATGTAAATTATTCCTAACTTCCTTTCCCCACGTTTCGCGCCAGGTGGCAACTTTGTCATGTAAATCCGTCTGTAGAGCCGTCTCCGCCGCCGCCACGCCGCTGCCACGCCGCCGCCACGACACTGCCACGCCATAGCCACGCCGCTGCAGGCGTACAACTGTGCATATATTTCGACAAAATTACTTCGCGGCTCCTGAATTTGGATAACACCCCACTGTACTAATCAACTTATGAAAAAAATGGACGGACGGATAGATATGGAAAATTTATTTAAAGTAAATTTATTACAGTTACTGTATACATAAATAAACCCATTTTTGCAGCTCAGTTCTTTAGAATAGCCAAACATACTTTCGTCACGGACAGATAACAAAGTTTAGAATGTGTTTAAGTACCTAAAGGATAAGGGACCGTAGTCTCTGAGGGGATGAACATAACCTTTGGAGAATTTTAGCCCGATAGTTGGAGCTGGACAAACAGATTCAGACTTCAGAATCTAGTTGTATCAGCCCAAATTCTCCCGTCCTGGGGGTCGCGGCGAGGCGACCGAGGGAGCTCTCCAGAGAACAGGCAGCAGCGCTCTCTGTGAGTTAAACCACAACACCACTGCGATCGCCAACCTGCCTGCTAAGCGTGCCGATTATTGCCATTTCCCTCCAAATGATCATTGAAATAATTGGGGCAGGCCTTTGCCCAACAGTAGACGTCACGTCAGGTTATCCTGTGGCTGATATGGTGATGTATCTAGTGGATGATATGGATGAAAGACGGCAAGATAAATGTTCACATACTCAACTGTATTCTTCTAGCACATAACTCAGTAGTTTTTGAACAATACGAACCAACGTTCGACCACCATCTTGCCTCATGTTAAGCAGCTATGGATATTGTCTACTATGGAGCACACATGTTGATTATACCATTTTTCACGGCTGAAGGGCTGACAGAGTTTGTTACATTTCCGCATTAACGTTCCTATTTACCCGTGACTCTAGACTATACTGCGCAGTAAACTCAGACTCACGCAAGCCATTCCACATCAAATGTAAACGAACTTGCCCAATACCAGTCCAAACTGTGGAGCTGGTTGTTTTCAATGGAATGCCCGTAATTATAAAAGGTGGGCAGTCGGGTGAGCCACACAACAACGCCGCGACCGCCACACTTTAAAAGCTGGTACGAAACACTATCAAAACTGGGGGCATATTTGAAAAGTTTTTTTCCCACGTCGTACAAAACGCGGATGATTGGTATCCGGTGAACGTGATATTGGCTCCCACGGGAGGAAGTGGTCCAGGCGCCGCCCAACTTTTTCTCCAAAACTTTTTTAATCACGCGCCCGTTTCGGAGCCGTGCGTTGGCCACCCGGGCTATGTGTGCGGCGTTGTGCATGCTTTGTGTCTTGTGCAATCGATGTTAACACTCCGAGAGCTGGCTACTAAAAAAAAAACCACGGCAGAAGTTTCTGTGTTACGTTGATAGATGGCAAGTGTCCTTCTATAATGATTTCGATGTTGCACTTCTGACACGGTCGAAAATGTCTTCCTATTTTAACCATCAACAAGTCATCAGCAAGCCATCACAGTAATATCCTCTTGGAAGACAGGCTGTACAAACGTGAAAGACATGCAAAGAAGTAACAATATTGCGACAAGTTCAAAATGAACCATAAATCTATATGATATTAATATGACTTAGACCTTGTGTAAACCAGATTCTTGACCGAAAGTTCAAAATTCTGAAGTTGAAGTACAATTGTTTTGTGTTTCTTGCGCAGTGTTGTCTAGAAGTCTTCAAGTCGCGTGTAAATAGGTACCTAATGAACAAGTGTGCTCCATCGTAAACCACAACGCTGCTTAACATCAGGCAGGATGGTGGTCAAATGCCTGTGTTAAAAAAACATTCCCAAATACTTTACCTATGAAGATCTTCGAAATACCTCGCACATTATTATTATGTAACTCAACCTAAATATTATATCTTCATTTTTAAACATCTGATGCATGTTTCCAGCCAGCATTGTATTCCCATACGTCGGATGATTATCGCAGTGTTAGTGAGACGGGAGTTGCTATTGTCCTTGGTGCGCGACGCCCAACTTCACCTGAACCCTCACGTCGTGTGGTTCCTTTGTTATAACAGTTCAGCGTTCATTGGTAGTGTAGTGTGTTCACTTCACATAGGATCATTAAAACTGCAGACTATTAAAATAGAGGATTTGCTTTTGCAGAATCATAATACGAGCATCAGCGTTACTAACGCTGAGGATCACGTGACCAAGAGTTTAGTCTTATGGTATAAAGTCAAGTATGGCGAATGTACATACTTACGATGCACAGTCTCCGCACCTCCGTGCTGTGAAGAAAGGATCTTTTAGTAAGTACCTACACAATTTTATGTTTTATACCACAATACATACCTAATTATTTATTTATTCTTTGATGCAACATGTCAGCTAGTAAACATGTTAAAAATGTATTTTAGTAGTAAGAGTGTTTTTTATACATAAGATTTTTTTTATTTTTTTTAAGTTTGTTTTTTTCTTGTACTGTGCTTTATTTTATTATGTTTTTAGTGTGTCGCAATAAGTGCGTTTTGGCTCTATGCTGTTAAGCCTTATTGTTTTATTGAATATACATAAATAAATAAAATAAATACCTAACAACAATTCAAAATGAAGAAGTCAAAAATATTCATTTTTTTTTGTTTATTGGTTCACAAAACTAAACACAATACATAAAGCATGGGTAATTTCACAATTATTGAGTTCTACTGGATGTGAACACAGCACGCATTAATTTAACACTAAAACAAAAACACAACAGTGATACAAAAATAAAGTTTCCCATTAATAAATGTTACTTATATGTTTGTTGCTCAATTTAAATATTGCTATTGTTAAAGACAGTAGAAGCACGTAAAACAAGGCAAAAAAATTGTAGTGTGGATACAGAATACTTGTAGCACTAGAAGTATTTTCAATTAGTGAATAGAGAAAGTTTTAATTTAAACTAACTAATGCTGAAATCCCTGAGGTAAACTTACTTTGACAGAATTAAAAAGATTGATTCAAAGTCGAAACGAGCTTTGTAAAACTCACTCAGAATGAAATCTGATCTGCCACTTAGTTTCCTTTCTAATTGGCCCAACTTGCTGCAAGTCTAAATTGTAGGATCTTGTTACTAGCTTAAGTCGGGAACTCTTGTTAGTGGAACAGTTTAACTCTTACTCCATCCATACCTTTAGATAATTTAATATTAATCAGACAGGAAACCCTATTAGGGATTATGCGGGTTATCCCGTGGCCCAACGCAATCCTATTTACAACATTTATAAAGTGCAATTGAAACATAATTGAAAAGATGGGCAGAGAGTAAATAGGTAAATAAGTAAATATTTTTTTACATCAATAAATATTTTTTTTATAACAGCACACACATTGCCTTCATCCCATGTTGAGTAGCTAAAGCACAAAAAAAGCTTATCACCTAAATACCTGTCAGTGGTGGGAATCGAACCCATGACCCTACAGTATACCTAGAGGCAGACTACACCATCGCGGCCGTCAAAAGAGAGATTTTTTGTGATTTCTTCTCTTCATGAAAAGGCCCCTTTCCGAACTGAATTGCCTTTTGGTATTTTCCTAGTGTTGTTACAATGTTGTTAAAGTTAAGAAAATAAATTATTTTGAAACTTGAGCTGAAATACAACAACTTATAATCTGATAGAATAATCACATACGTATAAAGCTCCACGACAAAGTCCACAAAATTTTCTAAGATCGGTATTTATTTCTTGAACTACTGAGTTCCGGGAGCTACAAAAAAATACAGTGCGCGGTAGGCCGAGACTCTTGCCAAGCAAATGCCCACGGTTCACCAATAGTATTTAACCCAAAGTGACAGGGGGTGAGTAAATCGTCGTGGTAGGGTTTATTTATTTATTTATGTTGTGGTGCACCAACAGAATATTACTCAGTACATTTAAAATATTTGTAGTTTAAGATAGGTCTCTAGCATTCCTATCACATTGTATTCTTTCTTTAAATTACAGAGCAGGTATATCTAAATGTAAAACCTTTATTATACTAATACAATACAAGTTATTTCATCGCTAATACATAATAAACATAAACCTAATGAAATTACATTACCTAACACGTTGCTTTGGTTATGTATGACCGGTGTTGAAGGAAATAATAATAAAAGAAATACATACATTAAATACCGGTTCACATACCTTGTGGTATGCTGGTGTTGTCACAATGCTGTCATTACCCACACTCTTATAAATTCAATCCTGTTACATTTTATAGAGCGTGGCGTACAGTATTCTGAATAAATGCAAACTTTATTCACAAATTAAGTTTGCTTGTTCATTTTGATTTCATGTCAGAATAAAACCGTTAAATCATTAGGCTTTCGGTAGAAATTGAAAATGTGCGCCGTGTATGTATCGGCAAATGGGTCAATAAAGTTAAAACAAAAATAAAAATATATGCTCTTTTTCGCCGTTTCGGCAGCAACAGATCTGAAATTCAAATGAAGAACAAAATCCTGTGCCGGGGTTATTAATATTTATTTCGTTTGAGCTCCGATGACGTGGAAACATTAGTGCCGTCTCTTGAAGGGACGCCGCCGACCGAGATATTGAGGACAAACGTGAATAGAGTTCGTTTGCTCACGAAAACAGAGCCCAAAATAATTAGGATGCTGTTTCCATCAACAGACGAATGAGGAGAGAAAACTCGACGTGTTTTCCAATTTTGTTATCCTATTAATATTATAAATAAGTGGAGAAAGGGAACAGAGGCCTTTGCCCTGCAGTGGGATCCAAAAGGCTAGTAATAATCATAATAATCATCATCATCAGCTCATAGTTGTCTACTGCTGGACATAGGCCTCTCCAATGGCACGCCACTGTGATCTGTTTTTGGCTTCTCGCATCCAGCTTCTGCCAGCCATCTTGTGTATATCATCTGTCCACCTTGCCTGAGGGCGTCCTACACTCCGTCTGCCGAGACGCGGTCTCCATTCGAGAACTCGTTTGCCGCAACGGTCATCGGTTCTACGGCTAATATGGCCGGCCCACTGCCACTTCAGCTTGCTAAAACGATGAGTTATATCGATGACTATGGTTCTCTGTCGGATCACTTAATTTCTGATTCGATCCTTCAGAGAAACGCCGAGCATAGCCCTTTCCATACTATTGAAGACTTTTCCATACTGATTGAAGACTTGTCTTCAGGCACTGTGGGATCGCTGATGTTAAGACTCGACGTAACTTCCCAAATGCTGCCCAACCCAGCTGAATTCTTCTGTTTACCTCGTCCTCGAAGTTGTTTCTACCCAACTGCTGTAATAATAATAATTACTAATTTTATAAATTAGAAAGTTTGGATGGATGTCTGGATGTATGGATGGATGGATGTTTGTCCTTCTTTCTCATCCTTTTTTAATGAAACTTGGCAGTATTGTAGCTTATAAACTAGCGTAACATATAGGCTATAAATTATATTGGTAAAACAACGTTTGCCAGGTCAGCTAATCTATAATATAAAAATGAATCGCAAAAAGTGTTGGTAACCGCATAAATCCGGAACGGGTGGACCGAATTCGCTAATTAATGACAGCAAAAGGTTCTTGTTAAAGAAAAAAACCGGCCAAGTGCGAGTCGGACTCGCGCACCGAGGGTTCCGTACAAACCTGCAAGGTTTACAAAGTTCGTTCATTACGACAATCGAGTCATAACTATGGTATTTTTATTGATATAAAAATAACTCACTTTTCAATAGCTCTACGCGTTCATGAGGAAAAAAGTAATAAGTTTATATTTATTAAAAAATATATATTTTGTAATGTAACTAAAAATTTAAGGTTTTCGGAATTTTTCCTTTATGTGTGCTATAAAACGTTGCTTCATGCCAAATTTCAAGATTCTAGGTCGACTGGAAGTACCCTTTAGGTTTTGATTCCCTTGCGAGTACTTGCGAGTTTCAAAATATGCAGCTTAAATTGCTGTTTCTTTTGATTGCGTTGACATAGAAGTTTGATTTTGTTACAGCTTAAAGGTATTATAGACCTGAGTATTTGGTATGAATTTCAATTTAATACCTCTACGCGTTTATGAGGAAATGGGTAGTAAGTTTAAAATTATTAAAAAAAATATATTATGTGATGTAACTAAAAATTTATGGTTTTCGTAATTTTTCCTTTATCTATGCTATAAGACGTTGCTTCGTACCAAATTTCAAGATTCTGAGTTCACGGGAAGCACCCTGTAGGTTTTGATTCCCTTGCAAGTGTCGAAAATTTGCGGCATAAACGGCTGTATCTTTTGATTGCGTTGGCTTAGAAGTTTGATTTTTTCACAGCTTCACGGGACAGTAGACCTGAGTAATTGATATAAATTTCAGCTTCATACCTCCACGCGTTCCTGAGAAAAAGGGTCTTGACAGACGGACGGACGGACGGACAGACGGACAACAAAGTGATCCTATAAGGGTTCCGTTTTTTCCTTTTGAGGTACGGAACCCTAAAAAATGACTCATGTGCCTCTGCCCATCCCGCTTTGGGATTAAAAAGCGTGATTATTTTTAAGTTACTAGTATATTAATCCCGTGAGTATGTTTCTGTTGATTTAAACTCATACCGCTTCACCAGTAAAACGTTACGATAACGTTGTAACTAAGTACGCAGAGTAAAATTTTAGGGTGTTTTGTGTTTATGTTGCGTTCCATGTTATATTATTTCATCATCATCATCAGCCACATAACGTCCACTGCTGGACGAGGGCCTCCCCCAATGAGATCCGTCATTTGGGGTGAAATGCCAGTAATCGCCACGCTTGGCAAAAGGAAGGAGGAAAAGTTGGGCTGGGGTGGTGACACATGTATTCTATTCGACGTCACCACACGGCAGGTTTTATTATTTAGTTATTTTTTAACATTAACCATTTTAAAGCAACATTTTCTTTTTTAAATTTAGTATTCCAAACAGAGTATTATTTACATAGAGCTAGAATAAAGTGTTTCTTGACAATACAAAAACGTTCATTGAGCATTCTTATAAATAACTGAAGAGGAACAAATAGGAAATGACGTAATAAGCATTTACATTTGGCCAAACGTGGGTTCCATCACATGTTGTAATGGAGATGGGTAGCCGGGGCCGGGGCTGCCGCGCTGTACGCGGGTCACGTCGCGTCCCTACTCGCACTTTGTGATATTTGATACAATCCCCTACAACGTAATGGAAGCCTCGTAAAGATAACCTCATTGGCTTTACACTGATCTCACAGTACCTAAAAACTAAAACGTTTACCGGGTTCAAGGCACAATGTATACTGTCCACGTCAAACTGTCGCCAACACTACACGTTATCGCGCGAAAATTGGGCGAAATTCGCCAGCTGAATAACTTAAGTTGTATGAAAAAGATATTTTTGATAAGGGACAGCCGTAGACAAGTCGATTGCTTTGTTTTCTGATGTTTTCCGTCTATTATTTTAGATGTATTGAGGTGTTAGTTGTAACGAGCAGCTGTTGCTGTGCGGCTATTTGCTGTCCGTTCACTGAGTAGCTATCTCCGCGAATGAATGGTGAATGAGAGTAATTTAGTGAATTATTAAGGCGCAGAACGTCGTCTCTTGGAGATAATCGGCTTGAGTAGGCGTTATTGTGCCAGTGTCTAAATAATACAGCATCTTACCATCTTCTCGCACCACGCTGTGAGTAATGATCTTCTTGTCCTTTATGGTTGTTACAAAGGATGAATTGGCATGACTAGTTTTTTTTTCTATGTAGTTGATTAGAGTACTAGAGGATGCTTCACATTGTTCTAACGGACTTACACGTGGTCTGCATTGAATATTGAGTCATAGTCGTCATAGAGCAAAGAATATTGAAGCGCTCGTAGTCCTGTTTCTTCTCGGTTCTTGTGGCCAGTAAAAGAAATTAATTCGAACCAGGGACCGTTTACTTTTTGATGGCTTCCCGCCAAAAAGGTCTAAGCGACATTGAAGTAATTTTACAGGTGAGTGGCTTAAAGTTTAAATAAAGCAATGTTTTGGGAGAAAAACACATAATCTCTACCGCGTAAGCGACACCAAACTACGTCATAGAGGTATGAAACCTAGACAAATCGACGCAGAAAAAAAAGGCGATCCAAACTGCATACTCAACTTTCAACATTTTGGACAAAAATGTCGCTTAGGCCGTTTTGGCTGGAAACCATCGTTATGTTTTTAAAAACATCAATGACTTTCATCAAGCTCTATGTTATACTATTGTATATCTGTATGGAGACCGCGTCTCGGCAAACGCAGTGTAGGACGCCTTCAGGCAAGGTGGACTGATGATATGCGCAAGATGGCTGGCAGAAGCTGGATGCGAGAAGCCGAAAACAGATCACAGTGGCGTGCAATTGGAGAGGCCTATGTCCAGCAGTGGACAAGTATAGGCTGATGATGATGATGACTGTATGTATCGCTTTTATCGATGAAATAAACAAATTTCGATTTTTGACTTCTGGCAACTGATGTCGAGTTTTGAAGTTAAGCATCACTGACCTTTTGGGTGGCTGATCATACCTCATTTAGCGTACTCAATATTCCCAAGTCTAGCGGATTTATTGGTGCGTATGGCGGTAT
>SJJU01024383.1:0-15403 GCA_012932125.1 Conopomorpha cramerella | reverse complement strand
TATACTTATAAAATAAAATGCAATACATTGGCCCTTATTCTGAACCGTGAACCAAGCACTACTCAGGTAATCTGTATGCCTTTACTATGAATTGGCCTATAGGTCAACCACCATTGTCAAAAACCATAACATGAATAATCAAAAATATCAAAGGTTTAAAAAAAACCTGACTGCTTCATTCATCACTTACTCATCATCGCCCAGCCCAAACCCACTTTTTACGATTTGTACGTGAAATAAGGAAGGAGTTTTGAAAGTCCTCTAAGGTGATAAAAAGGGGCATAGAAGTTGCTTCTAAAACTTGGTGGTAATATTTTTCAATATAAAAAAAAATGAAACTGTGCGAATGAAATTGTGAGTTATCCACTAGTTATACAAATAAACCCCGCTACTGTCTCATTTGACAACTCAGTTTAACGACTCGGTGTTAAGGCGCGACTTTTATAATTCATCATCATCAGCCACATAACGTCCACTGCTGGATGAGAGCCTCCCCAATGATTTCCGTGAAAATTTGGGGTGAAATGCCAATGATTCTCATGTTGGCAGGCGGCTTGGCAGTCGCAGTGGTGTTGTGGTTTAACTCACAGAGAGCGCTGCTGCCCGTCCTCTGGAGAGAATCCTCGGTCGCCTTTTACGACCACAAGACGGGAAAAGTTGGGCTTTATAATTAGAAATAAGTTAATGCCATTGTAATATTAATACACAGACCTAACAGAAATAGAAATAAAACTTAGTTCTTTTTAACAAAGAGAAACTAGAATAGTTTTTTTACTTTCGCTTCATGGGTCAAGATATTTTTAGAAAGCTTTTCCTAATTGGATAGGTAGGTGCCTAAAATGCAGGCCTAAAATCTAGATGTCAGATCACTTGACCTTTTTATGGCTTAATTCTGATTGGTAGTTCACGACTACCAAAGCAATGCAAATACCATATCGCTTTACAGTTTCATCATGTCAACTCCCTGACGACCACTACTGGACATAGGCCTCCCCAAAAGCGCGCTACAACGATCTGTCTTGTACCTTCCGCCACCAATGCGGGCCCACCGTCGTAACCAGATCATTGGAATATCTTTACTTATTATCTAACAATATCGTTTTACCCTATCCTACCACGTACTGCGCGTTTCCTAACCACTAGTCCATCTAAAAACGGCTTCCATTAAGAAGATTTAGTATAAAGAGTTTTAAGTTACCAATCCTGCGGTTGTTGTCCAAGGCACGTGCACAACGGCAGAGCACCAGAAAATATTGTATTAACGTTAAAATCGTAAAGTCGCCTTCACAAAGACTCCGATATTGATTGGAACTTATTCTAAGATACTTGGTATTTCAGTCGTTTGTCCGATGAAAAGTTACGCGTACGGTCTGCCTTTACTTTATCTGTTAGTTGAGATACGAGTTCATCTCAATAGAAATTGTGTATAGTAGGAATTGTCTTCTGGTATCTGTCTCGCATAAACTCGACTTGATTATCTCTTCTGACTCCAACCACCTCGTTACAGAGCAGCATGAATAATGCAAATGGCGAATACCTGTCCCGGAAACGATGACTGTATCACTTTATTTTATTATTCCGAATTTGAAATCGAGGGGCCAGAATAATAATTCACTCGGGACCTTTGCGTTTGCGGGTTTCGAGTTGGACTCTATTACCTATGTATTTGTACTGTTGAAACCTTAATTATTAAGCCAATATAATTGTTTTATAAAGAACTTTACTAGAGTACATTTGCGTTTCTAACAAAACTCAAATATATAATTTCATACTCCTTTTACTTTAATAGTACCTTCTAGAAACCTGTTCATCTCCTCTACAAGTCTGCTTGTGGTGACGGCGAATAGAATACATGTATGCCTCAATATATAATGATATAATAGCTCAACTCTTCCCGTCGTGTGGGTCGTAAGAGACGACCGAGAGAACACGCTAGGATTTATTCCCATTTGTTCCTTTATCCTTTTTGAAACTAAAATGTGTAAATTTTCCATCAGAAACAAACTGTTAAAGAGACTACTGGGTTAAAGGACTCTCCAGAGGCCGGGCAGCGCTCTCTGCGAGTTAAACTATAACACCACTGCGATCGCCAACCCGCCTTCCAAGCGTGGCGATTATTGAGCATTTACAACCCATCCCCCCTCCCCAAATGATCATGGAAATCATAGGGGAGGCCCACGTCCAGCAGTGGACGTCATGTGGCTGATGATGAGTGACATGCGTATGTACATACCGTTTTCTAAGCAAAACGTCGCCATTACAACTATTACTAGATACATCCATAATAACTCAACATCCATAGTAACAAATTCAAGATATTTTCAAACCCATATTCCGAATACCTAATAATGGTTGCTAGTTATTGGCCGATTTAGAGTAATTAGCCACATGAACTCTGAGCGATAGAAATAACAACTATTTTCCGTTAAATATAAAGGCCTGTGCCTAAAGTGCCATTAGCTATTGGCCTTCCTATCCTACCTATCTTAGTATCTTCTTTAAAATGTCAAAATATTTAGACTAGCTAGACTTCGATTATTATAATTAATTTACCGCTCAGTATTTTATCCAATTCATTCATAAGAATGAATTCTTCCTTCTCCTAACAATAACAAACACAATAAAAAGACGAATAAGCGAAATCGGTCCAGTCTTTCCCACGTGATACCGTGATCAAGGTAAATATACTATAATATTATTATAGAATAGTTTTAAATTACATATACTATAGATGAGATACCAATTCCAACCACATTCCACATCTTACCCGCAGACATCGTTTCAATCATTCTCATGAACAGAAGCTCCGTCTTTAAGCATGTGTGAAATCATAGAGACAAAAGGCTAAGTTTAACTGGCACGTCATCTCAACAAGAACTAATAAGTTGGAGCACCTGGGGTACGTTCC
Source organism: Conopomorpha cramerella (assembly GCA_012932125.1). Lineage (NCBI taxonomy): Eukaryota > Metazoa > Arthropoda > Insecta > Lepidoptera > Gracillariidae > Conopomorpha > Conopomorpha cramerella. The sequence continues at coordinate 12,495 of SJJU01024383.1, read as the reverse complement.
CCAAACAATAATTATTTGACGTACACCCCCAATTTACTATCTCAAATAAGTAAGGAGCTTTTCCCTGAAGATGAGGTCTAATTATTCAAAAGCTCTAACGTCTGACACCGACAATTACAAAACATAAATAAAGATTCAAGTGAACAGAGTATCATAATGTTTTTACTGGGGAAATGTGTTTGCATAAAATATTAATCAAGCAAGAATGATATAATATATTTTGTAATTACGACAGATTATTAGAAAGAACACAGATGTGGGATGACTCTAGGTGGCTGAATGTAATTCCGGAGACGTGTGGAAATTTTATCCTTCTAATTTATAAATATTAAAGACGTTATATAAAATTTAGGATATGGATGTTTACCTATATTACGTACTAGCTTTCCGCCCGCGGCTTCGCCCACGTGGACTTCGGTTATATTGCGATATAAAGGAATATTTTTGTTTTCCCTCGAGAATATCAATTTTTCCGGGATAAGAAGTACCCTATTATTTAAACCGGACTTCTAACTATACGTCTGAAAATTTTCCAAGCAATCGGTTCAGTAGTTACGGCGTGAAAGCGGAACAAACAAACTCACTTTTCCATTTATAATATTAGTAAGATAACTGGACGGAAATCCTACTGAAATAATAATAATTAATTAAACGTGGTAGAGAAAAGAGGCACTTTATATTCACCGAGATTATGAAATAAAACTTCAATTTTATTCTGAAATTCCCACTCAAAAATCCTCCCGTTTTCTTGGAAATTAACAATAATATTAAATACGAAATTACGTAGAATATTATCACACGTCAGAATTTTACATCTTCACGTTTAAACCGCTAAACTAATTCTGATTAAAATATGACTATTATAAATACAATCCATAGACAATAAAAGACAATGTTCCAGAGGATTTCCTCTGTATGTATCATCACCATCAGCCTATATTCGTCTACTGCTGGACATAAGCCTCTGCAAATACACGCCTCTGTGATTTGTTTTAGGCTTCTAGCACCAGCACTATCTGTATGGTGGGTCGTATTTACATCGGGCTCCTTCATGTCGGGACTAGTGCACCGTGTGAAGGATAGACTCGATCTAAATTTAATCCCCGGGTAAGCGTCGCCGTCGCTATCTGGGGCTAAGCGTCGAGGATGTTCCTAATAGAGCTCACCGAGTGTCAGATTCTTTTACACTACGTTTCGGCTGCTTTCAGGGCTGTCGCATCCACTTGAAGACAGACAGAAGAAAATTATGCTTTGATTTTACAAATTATGGGTATGAATATGGGTCAGTGTTTCTATGGGTAAGAAAATACGAAAGGTTCGTGCTTTCGTTGCTATTTCCACGCCATTACTTCTGAAATAGAAAAGAAATGGCAAGTTCAAGAAATGCAGACAAGATAATCTCGTCCCTATATATCGAACTTTTTTCCGGGTTTTATTACTTACTTAAAATTACTACGAACCGCAACGTATTGTACCTACTTGTAACCTGACGTTCATCAACGAACATACTTACAATTAAAATATTATAATATTTCACGTTCATAAAATTCAATTATGATGTTTCAACATTGCCACTTACAAGACTTCAAGATTTTATTATCTCTACCTACCTACCCCACTTTATACGTAGAAGGTAAGAAAACAAATAAAAAATGGGCACGGATTTTAATATTATCAAATACTAGCTGACCCAGCAAACATTGTCTAATATATATTATAAAATCCGGTATAGAAATTAGACTAAATGTTATTCCAATGTATAAAGTATCTGCGTGCCAAATATCAACCAAATCTGTCCAGCCGTTGTGACGTGATTCGCGGACAAATAAACAGACAGACATTTTTTTCAAAAATATGAAATTATTTAAAAACAACTTGATATAATCCACTGGTTTTCTCGTAAACTGAATCAATGTATAGTTTTGGACCCCGAACAGATTTATTATAGTATAGAAGATAGATAAGTTCGAGTTTACCTTTGTTATTTTATTCTACGTTTCGAAACAGTTGCATGCGTCGTGTTCACGAGCTGTTTAAAATGTTTAATGATGTCCATGCACGTTTCATTTTCGTTTCTAAGTACTGGTATAGCACTCGAACTTGCTACAGCCCTAAAAACGAAACGAACCAGCCAGCAGGGAGGGAGGACGTACGAGGAAATTTCTTTCATGATCGCATATTGTCTAGAACTTCCGTTCACCCCTTGTTTGCTCTATCTACACGTAGACGGCCGCAAGCCTCGAGTTTTAGTGTAGGTATAAGCAATGAAGTACGTACATATCAACCAAGATGTTTCATGAAAAAATACCAAGTAAATAACTACATAAAGTAGTGATAGTGAAGGTGGACTCCCTTTTCCGTATAGACAGACATTTGGTATCCCGGAATAGTATAGGTATAACATTAACGAAAAAATAACTGACTTCAACCTGGACCCTATGTCACACTCTGGCATAGTAGCGGCAAACGATGAGCATCGCGGGAGCATACTTTAATTTCACTCTCGTCCGTAGTACAACAGCGATGCACATCGTTTTCCGTTACGATGCCAGAGCGATGCATCTACAAGAGTATAGCAGACTAGCCCCCGTACTAGTCGCCCCTACGATTTTTTAAAGATGCCCTCGATTTATGTAGTCTGCCATCATTACGCCCTGATTTCCTTCCCTTATCATGGACCCACCCTTGAAATACCTATCTCTCCAACAAAAAAAACATCAAAGTAGGTTCATGAACGACAAAGTTACCGCGAACGAACATTAAAAAGCATATTATTATATACGGTGGAATTAAGAAACCTTCCTTTTTGTAGTCGGTTAAAAAAAATGCTGCCCTATGTATGTATGCTTAACTCTTTAAACTAGGCAACGGATGTTGATGCGATTTTCTTAATTCTTTAATAGATAGAGGATAAAATAGCAGAGAAATACTCATTTTCAGCATTGCCAACTAGTGAAGCTGGCAGAGCCGCTAGTCTTACTAATATTGTAAATGGGAAAGTGAGTTTGTTTATTCTGCTTTCACGCCGTAACTACTGAACCGATTGCTTGGAATTGAAGTATAGTTAAAAGACCGGTTTAAATAGTAGGGTACTTTTTATCCCGGAAAAAATTGATATACCCGAGGGAAAACAAAAATATTCCTTTATACCGCAATATAACCGAAGTCCACGCGGGCGAAGCCGCAGGCGGAAAGCTAGTACATAATAATTCAAACCGTTGGCTCTCTCAAAGGATGCATTAACCATTTCAAATAAATGGAAATAAACTGCATACACATGCTTCAAAAACCTCGGACGAATATTATTATTATTACAAAAATACAAAATGTGGAATATTTCATATTAATCACGTAGTACCTTTAGTTAGTGTAATGGAACCCGCACATACTAGAGTCAGACTCGCACATTCAGGGTTCCACAGCAATCCATTTGGATAATTTCATAAAATATTGCGTTGAAAAGGATTGAAAGCTCCAGCTTCCCCGCTTCACATGTAACTGACACATATCAGTGGCACTACAGATTTTTAACTCTATTTGCTGTGACTTGACTACAACTATCTATATATTGACTTTGAACTGGCAATAGGTCCTATCTGATTATAAAAGTTCATGCAAATTTCAAACCAAAAAGTACTAACTGACATACTCATACTAATCAAATTCGTATCATACTGACGGTTTTGATGGGATGTATTGACAGTTCATAGTCGATATGTAAAACTCATAGTACTGACTGATTCATTCATCAACACCCACCCTAAACAGCACTTGATTCTAAAAAGACAAAATTATGCACATAAAAGGCAGCCCACCTTTTATTATGTGTACGCGGGATAAGAAAGGATTTTTCAAAATTCATCCCCTAATGGGTAAAAAGTGGAATGATATTATGAGAAAAACGTTACTTTTGTAGTTATGGCTCTCAAATTTGTTGGTAGTATTTTTGACTCGAAATTTATACTGAAACTGCAAGAACGAAATATCGCGGGACGTCCACTAGTTAATCACTAAACCACTACTAAATAACCACTATCAATGATTTGTAAAAAACGTTCACGAAATGCATTTTTTTTTATTCCAATGCAGCTCATGTATTATTTTGCTGTCTGATTTAAAAAATCCATGGAACTTCGATGAGTACAACCGTCCAAGATTTTTTTTATATGCACCGTAAAGTTGAAACTCTTATGAATGTATTTTTACATCACACGAGTACAAGTCTACCTTTTTAATGTTTTAGTGACACAGGATCGAAACTGGTCGTAAACACTTTCTTGACCGACCGTAAATACACAGCACTTACAATGAAATGTGGCGTATCGGGACTGCCGGGAAGTAAGAGATATGGGCCATTTCTCAATATGTTAGCTGTATGTTTTCGCATGCAATACCTAAAATATTAGTATACTCGTACCTGCATTGGCTAAAAAGCAACGATACGAGACGCAGACATGTCGTAACTACACCTCATTCTAAAATAACATTTATATCCAAAGCATTCAGGAATAAAGAGCGTCTGTGGTCCAGTTGGTCGGATACTTGACTTGTAATGTAACCGGGAAGTCCCGAGTTCGAGTCCAGCTACTGGACGTGTACCAATGGGACTCTTTTTCAGAGCCTATGTACGCAACGCAACCCTCGTACGGTGAAGGACAACATCGTGATGAAACCCGCACACCACCAGGTGTGTGAACCCTATAACGGCGATGGGCTCACCCCCTGTCACGTTGGGTTAAATACGCTTGGTGAACCGTGGGTACTTGCTTTAGCAAGTGCCTCTGCCTACCCCTCTTTTGGATTAAAGGCGTGAAGTGTATTTTTTTATTTATTTTTTTAATTCACTTAATGTCAACTACTCGTTATGTGACAAAGAAACGCGTCGTAGAAAAAGCGTGAAAAGAAAGATACGACATATAACAAAAATGCGCTGTGATTGGCTGTTTTGTCGCTCCTAGTGCGTCATAGATCCTATGAGTAATTTCTTGGACCGCTTTGCTTTTTTGGAGTCTGTTTCACGTTATCTACGGTACAGCCTTATAATTCCACGCGTTACGCGTTCATTTCATTTCAAAACAATGACTGTAAAAAGAAATCATGGCAAATAACGTCTTTGCACTGCAGCTGAGTAACGAAGTGCATACCTAGTGCTAGTAAACTAGCATGGAGTGTGCGGTAGAGGTAACTTGTCTCTCATGAATTACTTTTCTTAAGATAGCACTCGCTGTATATCACTCCTATCTGTTCAAAGGAATAAGAGAAAAATCTCTTGCTTTAGTAAATGGATAAAAATGGACTTAAAACGTGGCTGAGATTTTCAGTAGGATACATTTTTTTTTATAATTAAATGTTTGTACGGAGTATAAATTTCCAGCGTACTTTAGATTTTTGCTTGATGTTTCGACACGGATACATTTGCTGTGGCCACAAGCAACCACTACACGTATTTTACTAATGTAGCGTTATCATTTAAAAATGACATTTTCCACCAAAGAAACTAATCAAATAGAAAATAAATAAATACACTTCACGCCTTTTAATCCCAAAGCGGGGTAGGCAGAGGCACTTGCTAAAGCAAATACCCACGGTTCACCAAGCGTATTTAACCCAACCTGACAGGGGGTGAGCCCATCGCCGTTATAGGGTTCACACACCTTGTGGTGTGCGGGTTTCATCACGATGTTTGTCCTTCACCGTACGAGCGTTGCCTTGCGTACATAGGCTCTGAAAAAGAGTCCCATTGGTACACGTCCAGTAGCCGGACTCGATCCCGGACCTCTCGGTTACAAGTCAAGTATCTGACCAACTGGACCACAGACGCTTATAATCAAATACAAAGTATTCCTAAATATTGGAAAATGTGTCTAACAAATCGTTCTACCTAGTGAATCAGGACTAGTCTAGCATCATACCCTAGGCTTGTAATGACACAGAATCTCAGCTACATTTCCGAGTATACCAATGAACCCCGCCGTTGTCCCCGCCAGCGGCGCAGTGTTCATAAAAATACGATAAATAACTTAAAAGAAAAATGAACCAGAAAAAAATTGACAGATTTATGATATTCCCATGTATTTGTCGGGACTGAACAAAATTTAAACGGGACAAAACAGGAAGCACCAGCTTTCAAACAAAAAAACAATCATTAAACTCGGTTCACCCAGTCAAAACTTTTGAGGCAACATAAAAATCCTTCGAATCACAATCATCCTGCTTAACATCAGGCAGGATGGTGATCAAACGCTTGTTCATAAATTGAAAACTTCTTTTGATGTCGGTTAAAAAGCAATCTTATTCATACGTGATAATGATACTAAATATTAATCCGGAAGTCAACTTCGGTTTGTGATAATAAAAAATCATTAAATCCAACTAAAGCTCTACCAGCTTCAGAACTTCTGGAGAATGAGCCATGATGCCGCTCTAACCACATAACCTTTCTTAAGAATCGCTCTATCTACTTCAGAAGACCGCAACAAAATCCGTTGCGCAGTTTTTAAGACCCAAACATAAATAAGGACATACAGCGGGAGGCGACTATGTTTTATAATATAAATCAACGCATAGTAATATTATTACTATGCGTTCATTATCACACAATATATATCGCAAAAACGACCTTCAGAAATCATAAACTTGGTCCTTTCTATAATTTGGGAAAAAAATGTTCACTAGTGTATTCAGTGAACTTTTCCATAATACTGTGTACATACTAACTTTTCCATAATACCTAATATGTTTCTAACTATAAAAAATATATTACGGAAGAGAGATATTTCGTCAATCAATCTCTCTCTCTCTCTCAATTACTGTAACTTTGTACAGAAAAAATACTCACAAACTATCAACATAGAAGATACTTTATGCACGATAAAGTATAAACGAAACCTTAATCGAAAATTTATTTCATGCTGTCGGCTGCGAGCCTCGCCTGAGATAGATATGAGAAAAAATGATGAAAAAAGCATCTCAATACGGTCTTCTTCCGGTGCCTTATCCGGTTTACAAATACGATGCAAAACCGATACGGCAGCCGGAAGTAAATCTCCTATCCGCAATAATAAGAGAAGCTGCAAATTCCCCTTGGCCGGTATTACCCGCATCCCGGAGGAGATCACTTGATACCAACCTACCGGGATAAACGAAGCACGGGTATTTCAATATTCAATGCACCAGAGATAATTCAATTTTGCACCGGTGTTTTATCCTTTTTGCAACGAACTACGTCCAACGGCGGCGGCGGGGACTGAATTAATTACGAAATAGTATATTTATGCAGCTATCTATACAACACTAACGGCTAGCTTTTGTGATAAAAAATAAGTATATTATTGTTTTTCGCTTGTTTGTTTTGATGTTCATTTTGGATACCAACCTCTGAACAGTTTAACAGTCACTCCCTGCTTAAGCTGACTTCTGAGGTCTGCTTTTTGGTTCCAGTTCCTTAACTTTTGTTTTACCCGTATTCTGAAACAGTAAATCAGTATTCAAGAGTCGTTTACATAAACCCGATTAGAGAGATACAAACGTTACTTGAGCGAGTATATATTCTGTACATGAAAATAGTTTAAGAATCACCATAGGTCCATATTTTGACAGTATTGCTTACTACCACTAAGTTTTAGAATCATAACTCCAAAATTACCGTTTCTCTCATATTAACTTCTACCCCCTTTTTTATCCCTTTAGGGAATGAATTTTGGAAAATTCTTTCTTATCACAAATAAATCTCGTGAAAAGAATCCCTGTGCAATATTCCAGCTCTGTAGGTTCATGGGTTTGGGGCGTTGATGAGTCAGTGATGAATTAATTCAGTCTTTGAGTGTTATATATACATATAGCTGTAATTTTTGAGGCGCCTTTGTCTCTTTTTATACTTGCCATTAAAGTCAGACAAAGCACAAAACTTACCTGCTTAGTTCACATTTTACAACACAGGCTTTAATATCGTAATCGATATAACCAGACGCATCTAGTACGTTCCATAATATTAAAACGGTTAATTATAATACCCACCCGTCTTCTACATGTCTACCCACGTATTACTATTTAAGCTTGCTCTTCGGAGTACGGAAATGGCGTAATCGCATCTAATAGGCAACCACTCGATACAAATAGCTTAATTATGTATGAGCTCCAAAGCGCATTACCTACCTGCTAAGAAATAGCTCCATTATTAGAGGATCAAATCCTGCAGCACTTCGACGGTGATAGGAGAAAAGCGGATAACTGTAACTATTTCCATGATGATTTTTTTATATCAATATCTATAATCTCTATGTAAGTAAAACATTTTCATAAAATATTAAAGCTCCGAAAAAACGGAAAAGCACATTTTGTTTCCATATTTATACGGGTTGGATTGGACAACATTTCAATTATATAAACACATAGTTGTTACGATATCAATAGGAATAATGAAGAAAAACAAAGCTCGTGCCAATTTTAGTTTATTATTTAAACAAAGTTTTCATTCATACTTTTAATTATGTAATGTTACTCATTCGAAAAAGACGTAGGTGCCTCATCCGGAAAGAAAGAAAATACAAAATAAACGCCAAACCAAACACAACACAAACATAACCTAAAATTCGTAAAGGTTCTGCTTCTCGGTACTGTGCATCAGAAAGTAGAATAAAAACATAGTTTCGACATCTGCCACATAATAGCCGTTTGTTTTCTTCATGTTTTAATGGCAATCGTCGCACGTATCCAGAACATCTCACGAAATAATGAAAACTTGAAATTAACGGAAACATAAACAGTAATAAGCGCACCAAAGGAAGAATTAGCGAAATCGGTCCACCCGTTCCGGAGTTATAACATTACAACAAAAAGTGGCATTGATTTTTATATATATAGATTATTTTCCGCATTCTACAATAATATACGTTTTTTATTATTTCACGGAAATTCAAAGCTTAAAATATACAATAATTGGAAATATATATAAAAGGATTCAAATCAAGCAATATTTTTATTGAAATTTCCATTAAAGAAATCAGATAACTCTGCAAAAAGTTATGCGTAGTCATACATATTTAAAATGCATTTAGAATAATTAATTCTATATTGCAGATCTGAAGTCTAGGTAAATTAAAAAGTACAAAACACAAATAGCATTTATTAACACAAAGTCAATACCACCGAAGCAAGATATGTTCAATTTCGTATGTTGGTTCCTAGATGTGTAGATTTCCGTGAAAAAGTAATTTACCAACCAAATTAATTACATATTTGATACGTTTCATATTGTGAAACTGTTGGAAATATTATGTGTGTTTTCTGCGAATAAACTAAATAGATGAAACCACGGGACGAACACTTGTCTGCGGATAAAAAGGTACTGTCGGCTAAGAAACTTGTCGACCGATAAGAAATTAAACTAATATTAACATCATTAGACATTAAAGTTCAAAAACATAACATACACTTCACGCCTTTAATCCCAAAGCGGGGTAGGCAGAGGCACTTGCTAAAGCAAATGCCCACAGTTCACCAAGCGTATTTAACCCAACGTGACAGGGGGTGAGCCCATCGCCGTAATAGGATTCACACACCTTATGGTATGCGGGTTTCATCACGATGTTGTCCTTCACCGTACAAGCGTATTAAGGTTAATTTTTTACTTGATGAAAATATATCAACTCTACCTTATTGATTTAGTGGCACAGGAAGTGGCATGAAAACCAATAACTAAATACAATACTTTCTTGGCCGACCGTACCTACCCCAAAGTAATTCAATGCCCCGTTAATCCCGCTCTCTATTCGAATAAAAAAACTTTTTCTTTAATTTCACCTGACGTTTTTGCTGACCCATTAGTTTGGTTAGGGAACGCCGAACTGGGCGTCCGTTTCCAATAATTTATTTATTCCGTTCGTGGCTAGTAAACCGGTATCTCAGTTGTGGCGGCGGCGGCGGTGGCACCACCTGGCTCAAGACAAGGGAATTTACTGCAAGGATCGCTTTTAAATTTTCACGAGTTACCGCCGACGCTGTAACAAAGAGGCTACGCGAGCGTCTGTATCAGACAGTAAACGGGGGGGGAAATGTGTCCATTGCGAGCGCCTAGGCGATATTTTCTTCCTTTTATTTTGTTACATTAGGTAGAGCTAGGTGGTTAGGTAGCTAGGTACTTCTTTGTAGTCTGTGCACGTTAAGGCTGGAAACGTTAATCCTTTAACATTTTTTTTTTGTAGTGGTGTTTCTGTGAAAAAGTTTAATCATTTTTGTGAAATACTAGGATCAAATGTTTTGCTGTCGCACTGAACTCTTTTTTTTTAAGGAAATAAGCATTTGATCACCATTCTGTCTAGTGTTAAGCAATGCGAGTCATACTTACTTTTTATTTTTTTGTACTATTCTGTAATTTAATATTTTTAAGTACTTTCCGAAATATAAAATACCAACACACAGTAGCACAACCGCAGTACAACAAAAAAAAAAACAATTTGAAAAGTGGCTACTTACTTATCAAAGAGGTATCTTCATAACCAACCTAACTTCGTAATTTCGTTAAAAAAGTCCAGAATTCGAAAATTTAATTAAATTCCCCTCTTCTTTCACCGAGCTGAGTTCCATCTTGCGACTTCATTAGGCAAAGCTATCTCGGTAAGCGCCGGTAATGATCACGGAATGAAGACGTAAAATCAAGATCGGGTTATTGTAAAATGTGATGGTGGGTATTGTCAACCTTATTACAATGGTCATTTAGAAATGCAATGACGCTTCGTACCCATATGAGAATGAGGTAATCTGTAAGTACATGAATTTGCAATGACAACCAATGAGGAGTTTCCTTTAAAAACCACAAAAGAACGAGTCCGAAGACAAACGATCATAGAATATAGTAATAACTTTTTTGGTCAAGCAAAACTATCGCCATTCGTACATGATTTTTCGTCCCCATTGGATAGCTATAAACTCATCGTGTCAAATAATAAAACCTAGGTCAAACCAACTTAATCAGCTAGCTTCCACAGTGTAGTGGACGGCGATCATTTGTGTAGGAATTTGTATCGACAACGTGTGCACATTGATATGACCGCGTGGTTCGGTGCAATGTTTGTACCTTGCACATTACGTTACATACCTCTTCACGCACCGTGACCACCGCCGCAGAACAGAGCTGATCGCGTTGGCTTGGCCCAGGCTTAAAAGAATCCTTATTCAAAGCGGTTACATACCGCATACCGGTTACATACAATAGAAAGACCGCATGGCCGGCTTTGTTTGTAAAATAGGATGCAAATAATACTCTACTTTCTAAAAGGATATCAAAGTTAGGTAACTATGGATTTTCACTTACTTAGTATTACCTGTTTTTCGTTATCTCCCTTCCTACCTGAGTACTTATTCCGCGCTAACATTCCATGAATATTTTATTTTCCACACTTCCCAAAGTAATTCAAGGTAGATAGACTGTAAAAGTTGTATTAAATGTTCGGCAGTTGCTACGGTCAGAGTAGAAACCAGAGTTAGGATTTGTTAATAATTGTTAGTTGATTATCCGGCCCTAAATCGAGTGGCGCTATTAACTTTTGATAGGTATCGTTTATCTTCCGACCGTCAACGAAAATTGTAAATACCTAACTACTAATACTGCTAAAGTAGGGTAATTAATGTGGAATCAATGTGTACTCAGGTATGATCTGTCCTTCACAGAAACATTATCAAACCGTTTTTTACTTAACTTGGGTACCTAATGAACAAGTGTGCACCATCGTAGACCACATCGCTGCTTAATATCAGGCAGTACGATGGTCAAACGCTTTTTCATTGTGTTTTAAAAACAAAACTAGGTGAGGAGATATAATATTTTATCCTGGACCTACCCTCACCTCCGGCCTCCTTGTCATGTAGGTAGGTACACTATATCGTTGACTTTGGTTCTTCTACGGATCTTGTCAATTCCTGATTGGATCACGCATAGATACCCCGATCGTAGAGCGTTATATCGCCTGCAGCACGCATCCATAACTAAACAAGTATTTATTTTCCTAAATTCACTCGAGACCGGATTGAATAGTATAAACCAGGGATCGTAACACAGCTTTTCAAAATATGTCTTATGTATCTTTATATCCTAAGTTACTATAAAAGAAGTTATTAGTTAAATAAGTACGTAAGTGCCTCTGCCTACCTCGGTATCAAAAGGCGTAAAGTGTATTTTGTTTTCTTTTTTATAGTAAGATTTTACCAATTTTTTTCTAAGTCAAGTAAGAATGTAAGTCCCTGTGGTGAAGTCAGCTCGTTATGTTTTCTTATTCCTTTCGTCTCCAATTGTATCGGTATCTCAGCGGTATCAATTGTCATCTTTATAATATTTAGGTATTTCCACAGAGACTAGTTATCTAAGCAAGAACTGCCGAAACCGTAACAATTCTTCAAAATTACTGGATTATTATTATTGTCGTATTTAAACTGCGTGAAAATATTGCTAACTGAACAAGAATTTAGTTAAAAAAGCCGGAATTTCCTTCACTGCAATAT
>SJJU01024369.1:0-10936 GCA_012932125.1 Conopomorpha cramerella | reverse complement strand
ATTTTATTCTTATCAGCCAGTGTTCAATTTAAAAACCATTTAATAGCCACAATCTCAGACCAAACACAACTAGACTTGTAAATGACGTAACACCAATTCAGTCTGTGAGAAAGAGCCATCAAAATGTATGGAATTCGATGTACTTCTGGATGCAAACTATCACTTTTAATGTCAATTTGACAGTCTGAATCCAAAAATACCCCGCTACGCATAAGGGACAGAGAATATTTCCTCTTACTCATTCGCTCGCACGTTTTATTCCAAACTTTTTTAGTCTGAGGCCACAATAGAAAAAAACGTGTTCGCCGTTCTACGCCCGATGATATTCCATCGCATAAACGTTAGCAAGCGAGACATAAATATTTCCATATAAGAAACACATGTGGTCATTTGTCATCAATGGTGAATTGACTAGTCACGGTTTCTCCTTAGTTTCTCACATGACAATTAAGTAAGCACTAGCAATATTTTTTTCCAACTAATCATATATTTAAGGAGGCCTTACAGAGACGTAGCGTCGTTTCGCTTGATGAGATGTCATTAAATATTTTCTGCCATTGTATTTTTTATACTAGCTCCAGCTACCATACATCTAATGAACTCAGGAGGTTGAAGGCTGAATACAGGAACTGTACATAATACTTCAAATAAATAACCGTTCATGTCTTCTGGTCTTCCATCATCATCATCATCAGCCCATACTTGTCCACTGCTGGACAAAGGCCTTTCCAATTGAACGCCACTGTGATCTGTTTTCGGCTTCTCGCATCCAGCTTCTGCCTGAGGGCGTCCCATCCTCTAATCGTTTCTACGGTTAATAAGGCCGGCCCATTTCAGCTTGTTAAAACGATGAGCTATGTCGATGACTTTGGTTCTCTGTCCGATCACTTCATTTCTGATTCGATCCTTCAGAGAAACGCCATGCAGGTCTTCCATCATTTTGCCCAAAAACTTTGTAGGATCATCATCATCAGCCATATGACGCCCACCGCTGGTCGTGGGCCTCCCCCAATGATTTTCATGATCATTTCGGGGGAGATGCCAATAATCGCCACGCTTGGTAGGCGGGATGGCGATCGCAGTGGTGTATTGGTTTAACTCACACAGAGCGCTGCTGCCCGGCCTCTGGAGAGTTCCTTCGGACGGCTCTTCCGGGTAAAGGTGGCCTGGGGTGGGGACACATGTTTTCTATTCACCGTCACCACGGCTATTGAAGGATATTATGTCATATAGTAAATAATAACCGCCGCCTTTATAAAAGTAATCGAGTTATACTAGTTCACCCGTATTTAGCGTTCCAACATTTGACAAGCTTTTGAAACCTTCACTAGCCTATCTCTGCCCCCCTACCATGAGGTCATATAGTAATACTTTTGTCGGTGTGTGACAGGGATAACGCTAGACGAGCGGCATAACAATGTCACTGTCACACAACGTAAACAATATTACTTTAAGGCCTCGTGGTAGGGGGCCTGTTCTAACTTTATGAACACCTCGCCAACAATCAAAACGCCAAGTTTTGTGTAAAGCTCGTCTGTTCATACGCATACCGAATGAGAGAGATGACATAATGTGGCGTAGATTTGTCACGTCTTGCCTGTCGCACACGATACTTGCACATGCCCCGTCCGTGATACGATTTCAACAGTAGCTAGACGTTAATATTGAGACTGAGAGAGTGTTCTAAGGCATGATTTAAATAAATTATTCGTCAAAATCGCGCTTATAATTGGACTGGATCGCGCGTAGTTTCACAGAAAGGCCTCTATCCACTCTTTGCCCGAAATTGAGTTAGCTATACCAGGGTGCTAAGTTAAGACATATTATCCATCATATAATAGAACATTTACACAAAAAAGTTCACTACAACCTATTTTTTATGTACCCTGACTCAATCCACATTTATGGCGGGTCAATAGAGCATCCAACTTTAAAGCTCAATATCTCCGAAGTAACTTTTCGTGGATTCAGTCCTTTCTGTGTAACTACGTCCAACTGTCACATAAGAATCTGACAGAAACTAAGCAATGATATTTATCAAAATTCGCTTTATAAATCTTGATCTTGGATAATATTGAGACTAAAGATATTCAACATGAAAAACTCATTGAACAAAATCAATTGCTATCATAAAAAATAAAAGTTTCGCATTTGACACGGCATAATGAACGCCAGTGGCGTGCACACCATATAGGCAAAAAGACACTGCCTACCGTAATATTTTGGTTACCCGACCTAATAATAGAGTTATTGCTAGATCCTTTTTTGTTGTACTCACGACATAGGCTAATGAAGGTCCTGTATTTTGTGAGTGAGTAGATAGATACGTACCTATGTTTCGTGAAGACAAGTTACCTATACATAGGTGTCAATCCTTGGGGATTACTGCCTACCTTGTCGTAAAAGCCAGTGCACGCCACTGATGAACGCTACATTGCCAATATTTTATTTTTATAACATAACCCTATAAGCGGCGAGAACGAAGGCCGAAAATTAATAGTCTACCTACTCCACTCGGCCTGTCGAAAGCATTCGTCGGGGTGAAAAAATATTTTTTTGTTTAATTTTCCCCTTGAAGCGTGGGGGGGGGGGCAGGGGACAGGGTACGCATCTGTTTACGCTATTATTTGTTAACGTTGTTTAATTAAGTCGTCAAGGAGCGAGGGGGCAATGACCAAGGGCACATTTGTTTTGTAACAATTAATAATAAACTGTTGTTCCTTTCCAGTTTTCGTTTTTAATTATAAGTAGGTAAGTAACAAGTAGACGTCCCGCGATTTCATTCGCGTAGGTTCAGTATTTCATACAAACTATAACACCCTCTATATACGATTTGTTACGGTGCGTCCCACGGTGTCAGAATAAAAAGTATCCTATGTCCGTCTCCTGGTGTTAAGCTAACTCCGCACAAGTTTTCAGACTACTCGGTTCAGCCGTTCTTGTTTTATAAATACTATAACTAACATTAATTTTATTTTATACTAGCTGACCCGGCAGACGTTGTTTTGCCAATATACATTATTAACAGTGTTTATCTGGTAATATATGCATACGTTATATATAAACCTTCCCCAAGAATCATTCCATGTATTAAAGAAACTAAATGCTAAAAACTACATGAAAATCTGTTGCGTAGTTTTAAAGATCTAAGCATACATAGGGAGAGACAACGGCAGGAAACTTTGTTTTGTACTATGTATTGATATATAGATATTTATTAACGACCTTGTACAGCAGTGGAAAAAAACACTAAAATATAAAATACAAATACACTTCACGCTTTTTAATCCCAAAGCGGGGTAGGCAGAGGCACTTGCTAAAGTAAACTTTGCCCACGGTTCACCAACCTAAAACTAAAATGTTTTATGGAATATCAATTACTTTTTCCTAATCTGTAGTCGTACTTACAGTAAAACAGAAATCATTACATTTCCGTTAAAAGATACTATTTTGGTGCAGGGATTTCATGACTTTTTTTAACTTTCTCAGTACTGATACCATTCAGTTCCTGCGTACTACTAATATTAAAATTAATCACACATTAAAATCTATTATTAACTGTGTAAGTAAGTATACGGAAAATACGATATCACTGTACTATAAAACGATCCTCTTAATTATTTATGATAATAATGAACGTGCTACGGTTTCAAACTTGTAGTGTTCATTTTTTTCATAGAAAATCAATGCATAGTCTAAGCGACAACGTTGTTCTCTGTTTCAACCGTTACCGAATGATATCTGCGAAAGTATAAACACAAGGGGGGCTATCCGCAAATAAAATAGAAGACACGAAAAAAAAACCTTTTTATACTTTCCATCCAATATTTACCAGTCATCACGTATGTAGATGCCCCTGTATCATAGGGTCTTATAGTCTATTATGTACACATACACAGATCAAAAGTGTCTAGGGATCAAGATCATTTTTAGCTCTAAAATATCTAATTTATTTAAATCAAATCTAATCTTCTGGATTAGTCTCGTACCTAATTCCCCATGCCTGTATCAATGACTTATCACCGCATTTTGAATAAATTATGAAAGAATTCAGTTTTTGTAAAATACTTTCTTGATTACAATCTTCTAAAAACTTGATCCATTGACACTTTTGATGTGTGTATATAAAAATTAATTGATGTTAATACTCGAGAACGACTGGGCCGATTTGGCTAATATTGGTCTTGAATCACACGTGGAAGTCCAGGGAAGATTTAAAAGGTGTATTTCTTGCAATACACGGGGTACAAAAGCCTATGGCATAACAAATGTTTGCTAGTTTACACCTAGTGGGTAATATTTTTCTCGCTGTGTGAGAGGGACAGCGTTAGACGAATGCATAACACTGTCACCCAGCGTAAACAATAATACCTTAACACGTTAACAGTTCTATGAGGCCAATGTGGGCTCATGTCGTGGCATGGCTCCAAGTCCGTGAGCCCACCATGGACTCACAACTATTGAGTACTAGCAAACACGGCGAACTCCGTTTCACCACCAAATGGCTTCGTTTCGTTTTCCCGCTTTTCTGTTGAAATTTTTCTTAAATTTTCTTCGCTACAAACCTTACGGAGCCTGAGACCTTTCCAACGAATGCAAAACCGTGGAAATCGGTTCGTGCGTTCTGGAGTAATAGCGTCAGGGAGGAAAACCCGACTTATTTTTATATAGTCGATTTTTTTATCGCGCACGTACTAGTCAGACAGTTAACAGTTTTAGAACTCGTTATTGGACTATGATTTTTTACAAATCACTTCGGTTTAACTGTTTGGCCATCATCAAATCCTGACTTACTTTTCATGGCTTACACTTGTGATACGTTAAAAATATCTTCTCTCAAACAAAAAAAAAAGATTCATCAAAATCGATTCATAAACGACGAAGTTATCCGCGAACAAAACAAAACAATTATACGGTTGAATTCAGAAAGATTCCTTTTTTGGAGTCGCTTAAAAAACGTGTTAACGTCGTTCGACGCATAAAACTTTGTACCTCTAAACGCTGAGCTGTTTTTTTTTTAAGATAGGGTGGGATCGAACTATTTGATCAAACTATCGCGCAATGTATCGCGACTTCGCCTACTCTTTCGGGAAGTCACTTCTGATGCAGATTTATTTGTCGGCTGTCTATATACTGAGTGTAAAAAGACCCCGAGCAATTATCTTAGAAACGTCGGGCTCGTCAATATAAACAAGTTTTACTATTGCGACAAAGCAAGAAAACAATTATTTTTTTTCATATCCATACAAAAAATCATCTTCCGAGGCAGAAAATTGTCTATTTTGTATGGGGACGAAAAAATATTTTTTTATTTCCCCGCATTGTCGCCATAGTAAAAGTTGTTGATATTAACGAGCCCAACAACGTTTCTAAGACCTTTGCTCGGTGTCCTTTTACAGGCAGTAAAAGGACACCGAGCAAAGGTCTTAGAAACGTAGTACTAAGTTGGCAGTGTGTAGTTCTAAGTGATTATTATTATTATGATGACAGATACCACGACGATTAGTTTGCGCAAACAACAACGCATTCACCTGACAATGGCATGAAATTGTTATTTGACACACGCGGACCCTTGACTTGAGGTTCTCCACCATTGCTGATACATTCACTATTAAATCACCTGTCAGGAGCCACGTGTCCAGCTCACGAGTGATCTTTGTAAGTTTCCAATGCTACAAGTACAAGGCTCCCACTCAGTACTGGCTCGCTATAACAGCCTAGCTCAAGAACAAACAACGCTGATGTATCGCTTAATGTCTTCGAATGTTCGGCAGTCGCTGGAACAACTCAAAGCAGTCACATTTCCCATTTAGAGTTGTACGTAGCAGCAGGTCAGCGTATGATGGCCGATCGTTCGCAGCCCTAGCCCGGACCTACAGTCACAATCAATTATGTGGGGTCACGGGTAACGGACTACGAGAGTTCTCTCATTCAGCAGCAGCAATTGCTACCGCCTTCCCATTATTAATGACGGCAGACCTCCCAGTATCAAAGCTTGGCATATATAATATTTGCACGGCTTCTGTGGGAACGCAACATGAATTATCGATAACGTTCGGAAAGTAGGTGGGTACCTCACTACCAGTCAGTGTAACACGTTAGATCGACATGCAGGATGCAACAACGTTTCAATACATAGTTTAAAACAAAGTCGCCTCCCTCTGTTTGTCCCTATGTATGCTTAGATCTTTAAAACTACGCAACGGATTTTCATAGGGTTTTCTTTAGTAGATTGAGTGATTCTTGAGTATGGTTTATATGTGTAATAGAAGAAAAACAATGTTAATAATGTTTATTGGACAAACAACGTTGCTGGGTCAGCTAGTACATAGGTAGTCGCCTCCCGCTGTCTGTCCCTATGTATGTTTGTTTAGATCTTTAAAACTACGCAACGGATTTTCATGTGGTTTTCTTTAGTAGACAGTATTTCTTGAGTATTGTTTATAAGTGTAATACATGCTAATAATAGCAAACACTGTTAATAATGTATATTAGCAACAACTATTGCCGGGTCAGCTAGTTTTAAAATAATGTATGGTAGTTGATTGTATCCAGCAACAATGCCTCTGGGTATCCCAGTTCGGAGATACAGATGAGAAATGTGTGTGAATATAAAAAAGACCCCAAGCAATGGTATTACAAACGTTGTTGGGTATTAGATTTTGTTTTTCGTTCCCCGCGTTGTCGACCGTTTTAAAAGTTGTCCACATTGCCGAGACTTTTCTAAAACCATTGCTCGGGATCTTTTTACACGCAGTGGTGTGTTTGGTTGTGAGACAAAGTCGGACACGAAGCCACATCTACCCGATTGTAAGTCTAAATATACAACAACTAGGCCATAGTCACTCTCAAATGTGAACATCGCTTATAACACAGGCAGAATGGAAGACAAACCCTTTTTCATTGCGATTAAAAAATACATGATGTGTTGCCTTACTTCTTTATTTGTACCAGAAACCTAAGAGCAATAGAGTCTGAACAAAGAGAGTATTTGATTCGTTACTAGCACCAATCATAAAACATATATAAATAAATAAATACTATATAAAAATTAGTCGGGTTTTCCTCCCTGTTTTGCATTTCGTTGAAAGGTCTCGGGGCTCCGTGGGTTTATAGCAATTAGAAAATTCAGGAAAAAATCAACAGAAAAGCGGGGGTAACGAAAACGAAACGCCAAGTCTTGGATGACGTTAAACGGGGTAGTTTTCGCAGGTGTTGCTAGTAAATCAATAAATAATTTACAACAATACACACATTGTCTTCATCCCATGTTAAGTAGCTAAATCACTTGTGTTATGGAAATCAGACTACGAAATATACTTAAATACATTTTCTTTTTTTTTTAAATACATATTTATATGAATATAACACCCACACACATCCAATAAGTACTTAAAAGCTCATCAGACGATGAGCAGTGGGAATCAAACCCACGACCCTACGGTATATAATCGTATAGAGGCAGACATGCTGACCACTACACCAACGGGCCCTGCCTATTCATATGTATGTAGTTATGCATTTAGACTATTTTAAACCTCGGACGGTGATGAATAATAACATAAGGAATGCTTCCTAACAATATTAGTTCTTTATAGGTAATTGACCTTCTTCATAATGGCTACATGTATTCCGTTTTATTGTACATAATAGTCCTACATAGGTACCTACGAACATACCTCTTCCTAAACCTTAATGAGATTAGCCGTGATTAATATGTATAGACGTCAGCGACAAATGTAATCTACGGTAAACTAATATGTTCATAGACAATTGTCCGACACTCGGGAACCAAGACAACACGGAGGCAATAATATGTCATATGATTAAAAATCGATAAATGCATAGTTTCCACCATGAACAACACTGTATACCTACAACTGTGAACTGTAAAATGTCTTTGCATATTTGAAACGTTAACAACTTAGCGAAAATTGTACCTACGTTGTAATGATTAGGTACGCGCCGATGCGATGTCAACTTCACTCACTTAGGTATATGTTTTCACATGTGTCAATTGTATTATATGAGTGGCTCGCACAGCGTCGTTACAATGAATTCCAGAAGGATTGTGACTATGTTTAATTATGCATCGCGGCGCAGCGGAGTGCATCGCAGCACGCATTAATGTCGAATGAGCGAAACTACCGCGACGACGCCGAGCTGCCACCGCCGTCGCCGCCGTCGCCGCCGCCGCTAGCGACTACGCGCGACTCTCGCCGCGAGATACGTGTCGCACAGACTCGCTAATTATGACACAATTTGGAAGTTCACTTATCCTCAAGTTACAAACAAAATATTGACATCAATAGGTAACTATAGGGGTCGGCCAAAACAAACTTTTACCTGATACGGTTGCGATGGTAGTTGGAACAGTTATAAGGTCCCAGTGTGGCGGTGCTGCTGCAGGTGGGTTGGCGGTGGACGTCGACGGGAGCCTCTCGCTGGCGGCGCAGGGACGGCACGGACGACTCCGCTGCCGCAGCTCGCCGGCGCTCGCAGCCACTCCGCCGCTCGACGCTCGGCCGACGCCACTCGAACCCTCCGCACGCTGCCACCTACAGCGGACACTTCACCTAAAACAAGGAAAAATCCACATCATTTCACAACTCATACAAAAAGGGGAAGCTCCCCTCAACTTCTAAACAACAATGAAAAAAAACATTGTATGAACAAGTGACGTGCAGTTTGACTCGCACGGTCCGCTATAAAAATGCTTAAACGGACGGTATAGGCACTTTTAGAATGGCGCTTTGCTGGAGCAAAAACGTTTAAAAAAACACAAATGAAGACTTTGACGGAGAGCCTGAAAGTGCAATATCGTTGCAGGCTTTTAATATCTACCATGAGTGTTCCGCATGACAAGTTTCACTATAACCTTAGGTATATAGGTATGTACAATGCGACTCTTATTAAATTTGCAGTGTGTGGATGCATATTGTGGTACCCTAGGTACCTGCGTTTATTACCGATAATTGGCTATATGGCACTAAAGCGGCAGCGGTTCGGGTTTAGATTGAATCCGTCGAAGGTGGGTGATTCTCGTGGGCTCTCCAATTATTCCGCCCATAATCGAATTCCCATGTCCTGGTCTGGGAAGACACGGTGATGCGTGCCCGCCGCGGATCCCGGCCGTGCGAGCTCGCCTGCTTTAGATCTACCGTTTCGCTAGTGTACCACGTACATTGCTGTCTATTCACTTCCACAGCTGCATTATAGCCTGACGTATCCGGGAATAGACGCCCTCACCAACAAGGGTTGCAGACGGTATTCTATCAGGATTTGGGATCTCGGATGCACTTTAGACGGACGATCGCCAAATAGAACAATGTTCTTTGGTGTGTGTACGAATAGAGTGACGGATTTAAAAATGTCTTCCTCCTTTGTCTATTAATTATACGGAAAATATCATAAGACTAACACAGTCACGTCACATTTAAGTTAATAGAGCACCAACGAAGTCTCTTTTTTTTAAAACATTTAAACAAAACCAGTATTAATATAGTTCTAATATAAATGAATATTCACTGACACAGTCCATAAACAATATTGTCTGTTCGCGCGGATTCCCAGATGCTGTTACAGATAGGTGCGAGTTCTTGCGGCAAGTCAAGCATTTATCTACAATCCGTTCTCATAAAAAATACATGACCTTTTTTATACTCTATCCATGAAATACATCACAGCCCTTAACATACTATACTCCTATAGTAAATCGATTGTCCATCCACTCCTGCAGGCGACATGGCCTGTAACGAAGTCATTGGAATATGGTACTTAATGACAAGCAATTAGTAGCAAAGTTGTGTGCCGGAGGTAATTCTATCAATGAGTGAAGCGGTTTGCCGGAGCACCCCTAATACACTGGCCTACTTAGTGGTCTGCCCCTCTGGCTTCGCCCCAGCAGGGACCACGAGGACCCTTGATGATGGCAAACGAAGGAAGCAACGACTCGGAAACTCAAATAAGTTTCTGTGTATGCAGACGTTTATTGGAATCATAATAAGCTTTGACATTTTGTGTACAGAAGCAGCGATAAAAAACGTAATTTATTTAAAATTTTGTTCATAAGTTTTAAAATATTTGTAATAATAATGTAGTAATATTTGGTCGTATTAGTAGTGTAGGTACATGTAGTAGTAAATATGCTTAGTCAAGTATTTAAAATAAGATCAATAGTTTGTATTAAATTAAGTTTTTTTTTTTTGTGTTTTTCTAGAGTAATATAATGTAAGTGTAGTCTGCAATGTTTTGTGCTCCTGTGAACACATATTTTGGAATATGATTCAGCTTTCTATCACTTCAAGCATTTTAAGTGATGTAACAATTGTATTCCGTTTTATGTGCCAAATAAATAAATAAGTGTGTAGTAAGGAAGATTCGTTTTTGTGCGCAATATTAATCAAAGTTTCCGCAGAAGAAAGAATGTAGTAATCTTCTCTCTAAAGAACACAACAAAGATAAGATAATTTTGAGCCAACAATTCTATGAGTACTTCGAGTTGAGTTAAAATGCACACTAAGGTTTTGATTAATAAATAGCAACGTTTCGGTTGAAAACGGAAAGACTGAAGATGCTCTTTGCTAAACTAGTTGTTTTTGATCCGAGCTAAAAGGTCTACATATTTCTCCACAATGTTTTCCTTCGTAATATTAAATTAAATTCTTGAACGACCCAATTCTATTTGGCGGGTACTTCAAATTGAAGTTGCAAGATTGTAAATTGCGCTTTGGGTATTATAGGAATGTTTCTATTTTAATTTAATCCGCTGCTTTGCTTCCTGGCGTGTCGTAGAAACTTACTATGGCACCAGGAGATTTAGGTTTATTCAGTCTATGAACTAGGAACTTTTAAACTGAAGGCCTATTTTGATATTCTTAACTACGAATTATTCTAAATACTGTATATGAATGTATTTATTTTAATCAAATTAGTT
>SJJU01024361.1:0-11592 GCA_012932125.1 Conopomorpha cramerella | reverse complement strand
CAGATCTCATTGGGGGAGGCCCTCGTCCAGCAGTGGACGTTATGTGGCTGATGATGATGATGATGATTATTTACAAAATGATTGGTGTAATTTTGTTAACATTGTTTACTTATAGTATGCAGAGTTAAACTATCTCGCGTGAACTGACAAGATAAACTTGCGACTTTGACTCGTATATCTTAGTTGACCACTGAATAACTGAGTACACTTGGGAGCAATGAAATCGACTCATTTTATTACTGCAACCAGTAGTAAACTGACGCGATATCATTGCTCCCGAGTGTAGGTACAACGGTTAATAATAATCGATGTGATACGGAAATAATTAGATACCTACTTAAGAGTATTTCTTAAGTTTATTTGTTTATCATCAGCCACATGTCGTCCACTGCTGGACGAGGGCCTCCTCCTTCTCTTCTCTTATCATCATCAACATCATAAATATTCTCTAGTTACTGTACTACTCACATCAAAAGTGTCTAGGGTCAAGAACATTTTTAGTTCTAAAAAAAAATTAAATAAAAAATAAATAAATACACTTCACGCCTTTTAATCCCAAAGCGGCGTAGGCAGAGGCACTTGCTTAAATAAGCAAATGCACACGGTTCACCAAGAGTATTCAACCCAACCCAAAGAATCTAATTTATTTAAATCATTTAAATTTAATCTTCTGGATTGGTCTCCTACATAATTTCCCATGCCTGTATCAATGACTTATCACCAAATTTTGAATAAATTATGAATGAATTCAGTTTTTTCTTAAAAATATTCTTGATTGCAATCTTCTAAAATGTACTTGATCCTACACTTTTCATGTGTGTATAACAAAAACAGTATTTTTATCGTTTGATTATTAAGTACTACTTATTATATTATACCTATATACTACTTGCTAATCAAGTGCCTCTGTCTACCCTGCTTTGGGATTTAAAGGCGTGAAGTGTTATTATATTTTTATTAAGTATTTGATTGTATCAGCACTTGCTGTGCCCAACAAGGCTCATGATGTTGTACCTCCTATACTCTGTACTAACGTTTCAACTTAACATTGTGAAATGCAATATAGAATTGAGTATTGAGATATAATTTCGGCTTTTAAAAAAGAAAAAATGTACGCATCATCATCATCATAAGCCCATACCTGTCCACTGCTGGACATAGGCTTCTCCAATTGCACTCGGAAAATGTACTCGTGTCCCACGATTTCGAACGAAGTCTAGGTATTAACCTAATAATAACAATAAATCTATTAAGATTTATTGTCATTATTCGGTATTTCCATGTTAATACGGCATTTAATCTAAAACATATACGTACTTATCAACTGGACACTCCATTTTATATCTCGTCATATTGTTTGTCTAGTAAACGTTACGCGCCTTTGTATTGTTTACTCACTAATCTTTGCCAGTTGCACAAGTTGAAGTGGCAGTGGGCCGGCCATATTAGCCGTAGAACCGATGACCCGTTGGTTGGGGTAAACGAGTTTTTCTTTTTTATTTCTTCATCGTTATAAGTGCTATTACATACAGATATACAGTACTATAATACAAAGCTTGATGCAAGCCATGTTTTAATTTAAAAACAAAGTAAACGACCCCGGCATCAACTCCCGGTAGTAACTGGCATCTTTTCAAATCAGCCTTATCAAGTCAGGGCTTACTTTACCCTTAATCAAACAAAGGCTAGTATATTCCCACTTGACCAACACATACTTTGAACCTTATTGAATGTCTTCACTGGAATTATCTAAAGATTTCAGAGAAGATATCAGACAATAATCACGTAAGGTATGTAACATTAGGTATGTGTCCTGTACCTATTTCAACATTGGCTAATAATTTAATAACCGAGATTTTTTTATGCATCGCCCGGATATATGTGATGGAGTCGGCAATTAGCCAAACTATGTCTGATTGATCTTTATGACCGGATACATACCTGACTGGTGAACAGCTCAAAGGCACCAAATAAAATAAAAGGGTGTCCCTCTGGGTTTTGTAACTGAACCCATCAGATCATGCACGCCAGCAACCCAGAGATTACCAACATTAGAATCATTACTTCTCAAGAGTGTAAAAATGTGTGACCGCGTGTAAAAATGTCCCGGCATATTTATTATTTACTAGCTGTCCCCGCGAACTTCGTTCCGCCTTAGAGGGGATACCTAAATTTTCTAAGTTTCCGCGCAATTCTTTATTTTTTTCCTGTCATAAGAACCTTCTCCTTCCCTCGGTTCTAAGCTACATCTACAAACTTTAAGCTAAATTAGTTCAGCCGTTCTTGAGTTATAAGTGTAGTAACTAACACGACTTTCTCTTATATATAGATAGCCGGTAGGTACCCGCGACTTGAGCTTGGGTCTGCTGAGAGGTCTCAACAGCTCTTTGAGCTGCGTGACGCTCGGCATCCAAGACCTGGCGAGCTTGGGTCTGCTGTGAAGTCTCAGCAGCTCTTTGAGCCGCGTGATGCTCGGTATCCAAGACTTGGCGACCTTGGGTCTGCTGAGAGGTCTGTGCAGCCCTTTGTGCAGCATGACGATCAGCGTCTAAATTATGACGGGTCTGCGTTTGCTCAAAAGTTTCAACAGCCCTTTGAGCTGCGTGACGCTCGGCATCTTAAGTCCGACGGATCTGTGAATCCTCTTCGGATTCCAGTGATCTAGCAAGTTTAGCAGCCCGAGCTCTGCTAGAGCTATTAGCTAAATTGGACTTTCGTTTGCGAGGCATCGTAAAAAAACCAAAATAAAATGAATCGAACAAAACAGATATACAGATTGAGATTTGTTATCAAATAAAAACCTCTAATAACCACCTACGTAGTAAAAATTTACGCTCGCACGACGATGTGTATAAGTCACGTTTAAATGGAAAAATAAAGAAACTTAGAAATTAAATTACCAATACATACTTATTTACTACCAATGCATAAAAATAGTAGGAGGTAAGTAGGTTAGTTTAGTTTTACACCTACTACGACCTATTAGATTAATTAAAAAAGGAAAATAAAAGCAAATCGGTTTTTTTAAAGTAACGGAAACTATCTTACCTACTATAACTATAAACTAATAATACTATTAACTATAAACTAAAAGATCCCGAAATATTAAGCATGTACAAAATTAATTTATAGGACCTAACTAATAAAAAAATACTACCTACTAAAAAAATACGAAACAATAAAATAATTTTACTGGATCGAAAAAAGTACCTAAATCTTTGTAGCGCAAATTTCTCTAATCGCATGCGTCCGACAACGTCGTCTGCCCTCACGTATCTGCCCGTTCGGGTAGGCATAGTTATGTAGATTCGTGCGCTCCCCCCCCACACGACAGCGCCGTTGCCGGCCGCCACACTTCGGCGAATGTGCGCGACGACGACCGACGACCAATGACAGCGGCGGTGATGGAGAGTATTCGTTAAAAGGATTTTTTACTTCAAAGCCAATTTTTTTTTAACTTTATACACCCAAAACTTCTAAATATCATGTTCCTAGGTTCAGTGCTTAAGATTTTGTATACAAAAAGTTTGGTTTCGTAGTTCCCGTTCCGAATCAGTTCCGTTACGTTCGAATTTCGGAATTCCGTTTGTAGAAAAACTCTGCACATCCTAAGAGACCTACGTACCAAGTCTCATGGTTTTATCTTAAAAATGTTCGTCATTTTTCGTCACCCATACAAACTTTTAACCCCTATTTCACCCCCACACTGGTAAAAAAGTAAAAATGCTAAAACAAACGATTTTTGTATCTTATTTAGTGCTTAAATACAAAATGTAATGTTTTTATCTTAAAAAATTACGAACTTCATACAAACTTTCAACCTTTATTTCATCCCCTCACAGTTCGAAATTTCAAAAACGCTAAAACAAATGTTTTATTATTTCTTATCAAGTGCTTAAATATAAAGTTTCATGGTTTTATCTTTTAAAATTAAGAAATCCCATACAAACTTCCATCCCTCTTTTCAACCCCTTACCACCCCTATTTTGCAATAAAAAGTAGCCTATGTTCTATCTCAGGGTCTAACGATTGTCTGTGCCAAATTTCATTAAAATCGGTTGAGAGGTTTAAGCGGGAAAGCGTAACAGACAGACAGACAGACAGACAGACAGAGTCACTTTCGCATTTATAATATTAGTTAGGATTTAAAAAATATTAATGTGTAACCTGATTAATTAATTACTTTACTCGTTTGAAGATTCGTGTCGTCTCCGTCATATTAGACTAACAATTGGGGTAATTAGTTGGACTAATAGGGTATCGGAAGTTCTCGTGGCGCAAGTAACAACATGTAGATTACAACCGCTCGGACAAGAGCTCCGGTTGGAAAGATTTTTTATTGGTAACTGTTGGACGCCCCGGGATTTCATTCGCGTAGTTTAACTAGTACCTGCATCCTAAATTTGGAGCGATTTTTTTCTAAATTTCTCTACGTACAAACAAAGGAAACCAATCCAGATCCTAATGTAATTTGATTTAAATAAATTAGATTTTTCAGAGCTTAAAATGTTCTTGATCCCTAGACACTTTTGATGTGTGTATATTGCAATAAACACAGATTTACATGTAAACATTTATTAGAAACAATAATCCCACAAATTTAACGATACGATGCCACTACCACAGTGTAGTAGATATATACATACTCCACGCCTTTTAATCCCAAAGCGAGGTAGGCAGAGGCACTTGCTAAAGCAAATGCCCACGGTTCACCGAGCGTATTTAACCCAACGTGAAAGGGGGAGAGCCCATCACCGTTATAGGGTTCATACACCTTGTGATGTGCGGGTTTCATCACGATGTTGTCCATCACCGTTGCGAGCGTTGCGTACATAGTCTCTGAAAAAGAGTCCCATTGGTACACCTCCAGTAGCCGGACCAGAACCCGCGACCTCCCGTTTACAAGTCAAGTATCCGACCAACTGGAGTACAGACGCTTTTGTAGTAGATTTAGGCACTAGCCCCCTTACCAATAAACGTGTTGTCACTTACACAGCTGTTATTACAGGTCTACTTGAACTGGTTATTCCGTATTAGAAATACAACTGACAAGTTAAGTTGAGCTTTGTGTATCTTGGAAATAGCAATTCCGCCATTATTAGTAAGACCCTAGATCTCTACACCCGTTTCAAACGTTGTTTTCATGTACATGTTTCGCTAGTGGAAACGCACTGTTACTCACAGTACATGTTCCAGGCCGTTTCCAGAACGAAGTGTGCGAAATTGAAAAATTCATTGAAACACAATCGGCCGCATTTTGTGCCGGAAGCTGCTAGCAAATCACATTTATACCTAGCAACGTTTCGTAATGCAGCACTATTGTGATTGTTATTTTCGAATCCTTTGTCCATTGCGTTCGTAGTTGAAAAGTGATTTTATGAAGGAAACAGTAAAAATGGAAACGTTCATTCAAGGGTTTTATTATTTAAAAACTTAGGAAAGAAATTTCACTACTTGTGTAGATGAAATCGCGTGGGGTTCAAAAAACAGTCTTGGTCTAAAATAGTCTGGTTAATCCCAACGGTCTATACCTGTTTCTTCCACGTAGTCAAACCACGTAGAATAATGCATTATCACGTATCGACCCTCCTCTATCCCATGCCCTGCCTGCCTGAATACGGGCGAAACTTTGGGCCGATCGTTGCGCGCACGCAGTCCCGACTATAGGCCGCGACGGCGTGCGCGAGGCGTCCGGCCCGACAAACTTGTGTCCCCACCACGATCAAGCCGACCAACAACCCTACTGGGACTTAACGGCACACAACGGCCACCTCGCACTCAGATCAAGACCGCTGCGCCGACAGTGACAAGACTCACCTACAAATACTCCTTGCGGAGTTTGTGCCAGCAGTGCGCAAACCTGTCTGTCAAACTAAAAAATATTCACCTTGTGTAATCTAGTCTTACTATAATGCTAACGATTTAACAGAGAGCCGGGGTATGTAAGGTGCGCGGCGTAAAGAGGTAACGTCAAACGTAACGACAGTCGATACTTTTCCGACAGATGGCTGTCACAGCCCATGTCGCCTCTCCTCTCCATGTTGGATACCCCGGCTCTCTGTTAAATTGTTTACCTAAACATATCGCATGGTTAGAACAAAAAGGACCCAATACGAAACATGCCGATTTTGTAATTTAAGTTTTGTATCTTTATTGTTAAGGTTCAATCTCATAAAATGACACATTTTGTTTTGTTTCACTTTTGTCCTAACTGTGCGATATTTTATTATATTGCTGAATTCTATAACCCCTCTTCAAGACTTTCACAAACTCTGCTGACATTGTCATTTTGTCGAGTACAAAATGACAGTGACAACCAAGTGACGTAAGTAGCTCCTAACTTTAGATGTATTTGACATTGGGGTAGGAAACTGCGTAAATAATTAATAGCTCTAGAACTGAGTGTTTCAAAACAATTGATTGGCAAATATCAACTAGTCATGTTGAATCATTTTACAAAGAAACGTGAGCTGACATTATATTAATAGTTTAAACCGTCGGGAAAAATAACGAAGGTAAGCTGAATGCTTGTCCTTTGTTAATTTCGCGCCGTAACACCCGGTTTAAACTATTAATATAGTCATGTTGAAACAGACTTTGGTGGTTATATTTTCTTGTATGGTCAAGAGTAATAATTGAAAGCAATTAACTATCCGCTATAATTTTCTATGTTATGTGATTGCTTAAAATAATAATAGTTTTACACCTCGCCAGCCAACTTTGACTCAAACATTGAGTTTTGTATCATAACTTAAAGAAAAAAGAACTGACTTCAACCAGTAAAATTTCACATATATGTGGTTTTCTCATGGATGCCATTGTCGGAACTGAACCAAATTTATATGGGACCAAACGGGAAGCACCAGCTTTCAAATATAAAAAAACATCCAAATCGGTTCACCCAGGCGAAAGTTCTGAGATAACAAACATAAAAAATACAGACGAATTGAGAAAAAAATAATAATAATAAATACACTTCACGCCTTTTAATCCCAAAGCGGGGTAGGCAGAGGCACTTGCTTAGTAAGCAAATGCCCACGGTTCACCAAGCGGATTTAACCCAAAGTGACAGGGGGTGAGCCCATCGCCGTTATAGGGTTCACACACCTTGTGGTGTGCGGGTTTCATCACGATGTTGTCCTTCACCGTATTGAGAACCTTCTCCTTTTTTGAAGTCGGTTAAAAATGGTACCATGTTGGTAATTGCATTAGCATTGCAAGCTCTTAATCATCCTAAAATGTTCACCACATCGCAGCTTACCGCCAAGCAGGATGGTGATGAAACGTTTCCTTATTAGGAAACTGTTTATAAACGACTAGTGGATGGCCCGCGATTTCATTCGCGTAGTTTAGTAGTACCTGCATCCCAAATTTCAAGCGTCTAACTTGAGCCGTTTAGATTTTTCATACAAAACTATTTTCCCGTTTATTGCCGTTCCCAGGGGAATTTCAGGAATTCCTTTCTTAGTGCACCCCTATAGTCCCTAAGCTACGTCCGGACCAAATTTCAAGTGTCTACGTTTAGCCGTTTGTGCTGTACGTTGATATGTCAGTCAGTCAGTTAGTCAGTCATTCAGTCAGCTTTTCCTTTTATATATTTAGATTATTTATCAGATGGACCTCGGTTCGGCGTCCGGCACTTGCAGACCCTGCTGCTGTTCCTGGGTATGGCCATCGCCTTCTCCATGCGCGTCAACATGAGCGTTGCCGTGGTACCCATGAGCAAGGAAGTAAGTATTACCTATATAAATATAAAGAACTAGCAAACCCGGCGAACTCCGTTTCGCCACCAGATGGGTTCGTTTCGTTTACCCGCTTTTCTCACGGAGCCCGAGACCTTTTCAACGAATGCAAAACCGTGGAAATCGGTTCGTGCGTTCTGGAGTTATAGCGTCAGGGAGGCAAACCCGACTTATTTTTATATAGTAGATATAAATATTTTACAACAACACACACATTGCCTTCATCCCATGTTAAGTAGCTAAAGCATTTGTGTTATGGAAATCAGACGAGATATATTTACTTAAATACTTTTCTTTTTTTTAAAATACATACTTATATAAATAAAACACCCAGATAAATCCAACAAGTACTTAAAAGCTCATCACCTAAATACCTGCCAGTGGTGGGAATCGAACCCACGACACTACGGAGCAGAGGCAGACATGCTGACCACTACACCAACGGGCCCGTCAAAGCCCGCCCCCTAGTAGTGGCGAAGCTAGGAGGTAAGCCGGTAGTGAAAAATAGGCACTTAACCAATGCTTATTTTTTTTTTATTTGTCTTGCTTATTTGAGATATAACAAGTCCCTACGCTACTTAATTTCCTTGAAAATATTTGTTAATGTGCCTGGCATAGGCTTGTCTTGTACTACCGGCTTACCCCCTAGCTTCGCCACAATTACCTAGCTTTCGCTGAATATAGTGATTGAAAAGGTGTGATGTGGCGAGAAAGTTTTTGAGAAGAGGGTTTATCAGTTAATTGCTGCCTTCTATAGGAGGAATGGCACAACTCTTGGCTTCGGATGAAGAACAATGATCCTTAAGTTACTAAAGCTCAGTCAGTAATTAAGAACATATTCCCATGACACTAATATGATGTTACGTCTTTTCTTTGTATTACGGAATGATCATGCAAAGATTTTGAACATCCTTAGTACAAAACGTGGTTTTGTCTATAGTCATTTATTTGTCGTGTCATCCCATTCCAATGTTTACTGGTTGAAAGTAATAATGCTAGAGTTAGAAGAGAACTCAATCAAAACAATATTTTGCAGTAAGTTCACTAAATTTGAATAGCAGAAACGGAACATTTCAAAAGCACTGTTGTCAGGGTTCCCCTTACTGAGACAGCATGAGACCCAGGGGACCCCGAACAAAAGAAAAACAAAACAACTATTTAGGTTGTTGCTCTTTAATTAAATTAATTTTAAATTTATTTAATAGATACAGTTGACCTCAGGGTCGGAGTTTGTGGTTACTGCTTCCTTGAATATATGATAGGTATCAATTCCTAATTCTTAAATTTGTTTAGACCTTATTTCTCTACCTGCCGAGATGAGCCTAGGAATACCTCCTCGCGGACAGCCGGCGCAGTGGTGTCCGGGGAGAGGTCCCTCCGCCTCTTTGCAGTGGTTCCAGTATTCAACGCAACGTGGCGTTGAGACCGCGTTACCAACAAAGTATCTGTTAGCTATAACATGTGTGATCCTTCGGTAGGCTATATCTGTGAGATCCCTGGAAGGAAAAGGACAGGTTATATTGGCCCTCCTTCTTAGAAATTATACCAGCATAAGTACCAGCATAAGGATACAGTGCATTTCTTACCTCCCAGCCCACACCTAGCCTTCTAAAACGTAGAAGGTTAACAATAACCTTTTGGCCACAACGTGCGCACTGTAGGAAGAACAAGACACTCGTTAGATTTATGGAGGATTTACAATACGGAGATTGATATCGAAAACACAAGGAATACCTTGGGATCTTACCAAATATTAGGGAAAAATGCTCCTGCGCACTTGGCCCTCACTAGGCATGATGTCGGCGCTACAGTCGCATAATTATTCCCTGGAACAAAGACACAATCGGTAATCTGTCGTTTGCCAATGAGGTTATCGTCATTTATTCACAATTGCATACGAACTTACCCTTAGACTAAGTAATTAGCGTTTTCTTTGCTCGTATGCATCCGCCATCGTCGACCGGCGAAAACGACAACCTCACTCTCATCCATCAAACCATTGACAGGTTTGACGTCTGAAGGGTCTTCTTTTGGCAAACGACAGATTTGAATCACCGATTCTCTCTGCCAAACGTTCCGTTTTAAAGAACAAAAAAAATGCAAAAGTGCAACGTTACACTGTTGACAGCTGAAATCATCCGTATTTGTTTCCAATTTCTGCCGTGTTGTGCGCTGCGGTCGTTATCTGTCTGCCACTACTAGCTTTGCACATAGCCAATACCCGGTGAACAATATTGAGTTATAATGTCTGTGCGCGTTTCATAAAAAATCTATTACTAACCTAATAAATCATTTCCATCTCATAATTTTTCCTTGAAATAACCTATTCAGCAGAAAACATCCCGGAACAGCCTCTTCACCATTACACAAATATTAATTCAGCGAAAATTCATTCCCTCACCTAGAAATATTCCTACAAAATTATCTTCAGCTTTATTAACCCTGAAGAAAGCTCTACGCTGAAAGCAAAACCCAAAATTAAATTGAAAGCGTATTCAACACATGGTATAAACACGTCATTCATTATAATATTTCATATTAATTACTGCAGCAACGTAAATTCGGCTACCATTAATTAATTATTCAACGACGAACATTGGGGCTTGAGGAAATTATACTTTGCGCAAGATAACCAGCTTTTGTTCTTAGTAAAGTGATTTTGTTGGTAATCAATTAGCAGCGCCTGTGGTCCAGTGGACGGGTACTTGACTTGCGGTCGGGAGGTTGCGGGTACTGGACGTGTACTAATGGGACTATATTTCAGAGCCTATGTACGCAACGCATCACTCATACTGTGAAGGACAACGTCGTGGTGAAACCAGCATTCCAGATGTAGTGTGAACCTTATAACGGCAATGGTTTTGTGGCAAAATTGAGACATCTATCTGCCCCCTAGCACCCATAGTAATTCAATTTGTTTTTTTTTATAATTTAATTCAATTAGTTACTACTTTTTTTTAGTTTCCTTCTGTAAAGTGTTTTGTTTGCCTTATTATATCTCTTAGTCCACTCTTTGTACTGTAAAACATCCATGCTGTGGGAGCCTGTAATTAGGACTGTATGTTATTTTGCGTTAATTCACTATATTTTGTTTATTGTATGTGTACATGTGTGTCTTGTTGGCTGTTCTAAAAATATAAATAAATAAATAAAAATAGGTCTTAGTTAAGGGTCAGATGGGTTGCGATAGACGACATTGTTTGACAGAAAATATCTTGAAACGCACATGTTTTTTCATTATCTCCATTTGCTAGACGTAGCCTACCTACATTTGCTCTTTGTGATAGTTACCTCTGCCTTACCCTTTGATGTATAACAAGTATGATTCATATGCCCTAAGATATAATATTCAATACAAAATCTACAACTCAATGTTGTTCACCGGGTGTATAGGCGCGAATATAACCAAAGACAAGCTCGAGCTTACCTTTGTTATTTTATTCGACGTTTCGACACAGTTGCATGCGTCGTGCTCACGAGTGGACTTCGCGCCTATATACCCGGTGAACAACATTGAGTTATAATGTCTGTGCGCGTTTCATTGCACGACTGGCCCACAAGCTCAAAGTCGCACAGCGTGCTATGGAAAGGGCTATCGAATCGAATCAGAAATGAAGTTATCCGACAGAGAACCAAAGTCATCGACATAGCTCATCGTTTTAGCAAGCTGAAGTGGCAGTGGGCCGGCCATATTTGCCGTAGAACCGATAACCGTTGGGGAAAACGAGTTCTCTCATGGAGACCGCGTCTCGGCAAACGGAGTGTAGGACGCCCTCAGGCAAGGTTGACTGATGATCTACGCAAGATGGCTGGCAGAAGCTGGATGCGAGAAGCCGAAAACAGATCACAG
>SJJU01024342.1:0-13079 GCA_012932125.1 Conopomorpha cramerella | reverse complement strand
AATATTGAGTTATAATTTATAAACTAATCAAATTAATACAAGTAGGTGGTAGATCAAATCAATCGTGGGGTCTACCAGGATCGCAGAAGATGAGGAGTGTCAGTATCACGATGCGTTGCTCTTCCTATTCACTGCGATCCTGTCATCAGAAAGGGCCCGGAGAGAAAGGAGGGATATGCTTGGAGCATGTCTGCGAGGGGGAACAAGACTATTATGCATTCGGGTGCTTTCTAGACAGATCACATAGCCTCTATATAGACACCGTATGTCCGATTGTAAAATTGTTCTGACGATACATATCCTAGTTCAAGCATAACGCCGCTCGTCGGGTCGCTCGTCGCCCAAAATCGTGACGACCGTGGCGTAAGTGACTACAAAATATGAACCAATCATCGGTTTGACCACGCCCACTTCCGACTTCATCTGTTTGCCAGAAGTGCTTTGATGTAAAATGTGGTGGTGTTAGGTGTTCAAATAGTTGTATGGTCGAACATCCTGACCCGTAGTTAATATAGAATTGAATTTTGTGACGAATGAATATACTCCTTATTGCACACTGTATAATTACAAATTAAGACTGCAAAAGAGATGAAGTGATGAGATACTAATCATATTCGTAATAATTAAAGAAAAAAGAACCGACTTCAACCAGTGAAATTTTACATATTATGTGGTTTAGCCATGGATGCCATTGTCGGATTTGAACCAAATATAATGGGACCAAACGGGAAGCGGTCACCCAAGCGAAAGTTCTAAGGTAACAAACAAAGAAAAAAATACAGACGAATTGAGAACCTCCTCCGTTTTTTTTTGAAGTCGGTTAAAAATGAACTCAGGCATGTTTTCTGACTAAATTAGACAACATTCTGCGAAAAAAACCCATACTAAATCATTTGTAGAATTTGTACCTATTTGCGAGTGGCAGTTCAACGAACGATCGGAAACTGGTATTGCATCTGCGAGTCAAATATTTCTTTTTGTATGTTTACCACAAGTCATTGCTATGAACAATCTTATAATTAATTAAATACAAAGCTGACACTACACCGTGCAACAGTAGAGAGATATCATCTATACAATCTTTGATATAATAAATACATAAATATGCCGGGGCATTTTTTACACGCGGTCACCTGACCCCAAGCTAGGATACCCTGTACTATGGGTGCCAGAGACTGATACACTTACATAAGTACTTTTAAATACATACATAGATAAATAAAACACCCAGACGCCCACAACAAATGCCTCAGCTCATCACTAAAGCATATTATGTCCGTGGCGAGAATCGAACCCACGTCCGTTGTCCTAGAGGCAGATGTCCTGATCACTATTCCATGATCGCCGCCGCTTAAATCATATGTTGTGATATTTCTTTGGGGTTTTTATGGACTTAGTGACTCTTAAGTTTCGATAATATTTTTCATCTATCTGTATATTGTTACAAGCAAAAAATAAATCTTAGCAACAATCATATGAGTTTAGATAGATAGATTATCTGTCCCGGCATACATTTGTTTTACCACGATAAGTTGCCTTTGTACCCCGTATATTGGTGAAAATACAACTGCTAGATACATATAAAATAGATAGTAGCCGATTCTCAGACCTACTAAATACGCATATAAAATTTGGTAAAAATCGGTAAAGCCTTTTCGGAGGAGTACGGTAACTAACATTGTAACATGGAAACACAAAAATCATCGTTATCCATCCCAGTTTGGTTGCCAACTCTCCATCTTCTGGGGCATTTACGACCATTAGAGAAACTTTTCGTAGGGTACTCGTCGCATCTTCATTTGTTAACAGGCTTCATAATGTTCTTCATGCAAGCGTTAATGTATTTTCTTTACGAATTGTTACAGACAACCACAACGCTGCTGCCGACTAAGATAGTGAACAGACCGCCGCCGCAGAGACCCTCCTTCGAGCAGCTGGGCCGCCGCATCAGCAGAGTCAGTAAGTAATGAAACAAGTTATTTATCCGCTCAAAACGTTTTATTGGTCGTTGCTCAGTAACTAAACTATGTATGTATACCTAAAAGTATGGGCTGTCTAGTTCAGTACTGCAAATACTACAAGTTTGTGAATCCGTCCCACGTTCCAATTACGTATGTACGTCCTAGAGGCAGGTGCCATGACTACCAGCTTAAAACGATCATCGACATTATTAATTCAATGAAAATTTTCACCAAACTTGACTTGTCAACGAATACTTACAATATTGTAGAGTATAACTGAGCGAATGTGAACACATCCCTGATACTGGTCTTAGAAGATTTCATCCTATTCTGATGGAAAAATAATTATTCTAAGTCATTGCATTATTTTTCAAAGAGATTACTGCAACAGCTCACCAAAGCACTTTATCCAGGGTCATTTAGATGGTCCTGTCCACCCCCCTGGGGATTATGAACGTGAGTTTATGTATGAGTTCATCTCGTGTACCAAGTAAATGACCTTCATAAATGAGGTCAGCAGAAGTTAAATGAATAACAAAATTTTGTAAGTAAGCACCTTAGTGGTACCAAAGAGCAAAAAGCGACAGTCTCATCTCACGAAATAAGATATGAAAAATAATTCAACTGCTATATTTTGCCCTGTTTCAGAGTGTCAGGAATACATTTGGGACTTGAAACAAATGGAACGGCAAATGAAATCCGACCGCACAAGTGAGTCCACGCTTAATAATTAGGTCAATTCACAGACAATTTGTCTTTCAGGTGAAAATGGCAACTTCGGTTGGTGTTGTGTTCTAAGGTGCTATTAATTTTAAAAATCGTAGGCTATCCATATCATTCTCCAGGCATATTTCAAGCAAATTGGTTTTTATCTTTTCCGACAACTGTTTCGCATAGTTAATTTTAATAAGGTTTTCCAGGAAGTAAGATACCTTGCATGCTTACAACTCATCCTCAAGGTCTCAAAGCAAACCCGGAAGATTGGTAATCACAGGTAGGTCAGTTTTCCATTCAGCGGGCTATTAGGTTACTTTATGCTCGCAGTCCTTTTAACTACCTAGTTATTAGTATTGAACCCGGAATGTCTATCCACGAGAAGATCGTGCCATCTCCATGAGAGGAAACATAATTGTCAACCCTGATGTGTACAGATATTTTTAGAGAAAAGAAGAACTTAACATATATACACACATCAAAAGTGTCTAGGGATCAAGTACATTTTAGAAGATTGCAATCAAGAATATACATACCTATTTTACAAAAACTGAATGTATTCATAATTTATTCAAAATTTGGTGATAAGTCAGTGATACAGGCATGGTGAATTAGGTAGGAGACCAATTCAGAAGATTAGATTTGATTTAAATAAATTCGATTTTTTTTAGAGCTAAAAATGTTCTTGATCCTTAGACACTTTTGATGTGTGTACATTCATCAGGTTGAGTGCGGAGTATTACCGTATTGTTAGGATTAGATGGATATTTTACTTGCTACCATATCCGTAAAAACTAAACTAAAATAATTTTGTGTGTTCTTTTTTCCAGAATATTACAAGCTGTTTAGAGAAAAACGCCGCGACATTTTGGATGCAGCCAAAATAGGAAAGTACTCCTTACCTGGAGAACACCCGCACATGGTAAATACAAACAGATTTATTTTAGTCTTATTTAATTCATGACATACGTTTCCATGTCCTCGATGATCTAAAGGCCAGTGCGTGTAGTTCATGACTATTTTATCCAAAATGTATGCATTTATTCCATTCATGAATGTTTAATCTCCTGTGTGTACTCATGTCAATAAAATCCGTGCAGGCAGCAGTGGGATGGATTGGTGTGAACCAATACGTGTACAAGTGCGGTGGATCCCTCATCAGTTCCAAGTTTGTGCTGACTGCGGCCCACTGCACCAGGGCTCCGAAGTCAGTCGATGGAGTAGAAGACCCTGTGCCCAAAATAGTTAGATTAGGTGATCCTAATATTGGTGATGAGGTAAGTAAGGACTTCTTTAAATTGTCTATGTGTATACAAATGTGCCCTCAGGCAAGGCGCCTGATGATATACGCTGATGGCAATGGCGTGCACTGGCTTTTACGACAAGGTAGGCAGTAATCCCTAAGGATTGACACCTATGTATAGGTAACTTGTCTTTACGAAATAAAGGCATCTATATATCTACTCACTTACAAAACACAGGACCGTCGTCAGCCCATGTCGAGAGTACAACAAAGGAAGATTTAGCAATAACTCTATTATTAGGTCGGATAGTGGCTGATCACAGTGACGTGCAATTGGAGTCATATATATCCAGCAGTGGCAAGTATAGGCTGATGATGATCATGATCATAATAAATGTGCACATAGCCCAGCTGACTTCTGTGATTGGTTGCGATCACTTAAACAACTTAGACATCCATTGCATCTGAGGTCTTTCAGTCGGATCTTTTCAAGTTCTGGACGGCACATTAAGCAGAGCTGTGGGCCTCGATCACTGTCTCCAAAGTAGACGATTAGCCGAATTAGATGCGTTGGCGCCTATTCCTTATTTGTCTTTAAGGTTTCATGCCACGCGTCTGGATTTCTAAATGAATCTAAAGATTTAATTTCACCTTTTCTAGGCAATCGAAGGTTTTGTGCCTCTCATCATCAACATCTCGCAAATCCACCGTCACCCGGATCACGTGCCGCCGCAGATGTACAACGATATTGCCCTTCTGGAGATCCCCGAGGTGAAGTTCAGCTTCTTGGTGCACCCGGCCTGCCTGTGGGAGTTCGAAGTCAGGAACCTTGCACAGCATGCCATTATTGCTGGATGGGGTGTGGTGGAGACAGGTAAGATAGGCCCTGCAGGCCTAGCACGCGCCTCAAGAAAGACTTGACATAGAACAAATACGCGCTCTGATTGGCTGCTATGTCACGCTTCGTGCGACTCGGCTAGTTTCAACAAATCGCAGCGCGTTATATGTCTTGTCACTTATTTCTTGAAGCGCTGTGCTAGGGGGGCTGGTGGGTTTAGAATTTAAATTTGAACATACATACATACACTTCATGCCTGTCTCCCAGAGGGGTAGGCAGAGACTACAGATCTCCATTTGTCACGGTCCGGACATACCCCTTTCGCTTCATCTACATTCATACATCTTTTCATACATGACCTCCGATTTCGAGTACTTTTCACGCCACCTTCGGCCAGAATATGTCCTTCTGGGGCGACCTCTAAATTAAGTTTAATTTGAACAGTACCTATTATACAATACATATCCTACATGATGGTCTTGTTTATAAATGTGTATTATGTATGTACATATTTATGTATTATAATATTTCCTATATTATTTACCTTATAATAATTTATTTGTACGTATTTAATAGGTACATACTGTAAAATATTATAAGGACCACACAAAACAAGTTGTCTTAAATGGTGGACACTGTAATCTCTGTTAGGTAATATTTTTTTAATTTTTCACAAAAGTTTCGTCGAAAATCGTACAACGTGTGAAAGTAGAACGAATACGTCCAAACTTACGTATAGTCATTTCTAGATTAGATTAGATTATAGCAACCAAAAAGGTACCTATTATGAAGAGATGTGAAATAAAATGATATAGGTATTCCTATTAAGGTCTCTACCACTCACCGTACAGGGTATTTTGATTTGGGGTCAAGTGATCGTGTGTGAAATGTCCCGGGACATTCTAATCCGTCCTAAGTACCATCAGGTCAATAGACCATGCGCCGTTAAGCATTGTAACGCCATTAATTTAATTACGCACATATTTAGAACCACATTATTTAGCCATGGTTTTGGCATGCTGGGTGCTCATGATAAGCTCGAGAGGAAAGAGAGATGGTAAAATTAAAAGAAATTAAAAAACTTAAAACACATTTTATTGGCAAACTTGCTCCCTTACTAATAAATGTAGGCATACTTGCATTGTATTAACGTAAATTGCCTAAACTTAAAAAAAAAAACAACTGACCCGGCAGTTTCAATTCACCCCAATTTACTGTACTCTGTTTATACTTTTCGTTTCCTTGACGTATCCAGAAGAAACGTAAATGAGGTATCACCAGTCTAAACGTATTTTGCAGCAACCCGTAACACATCCTCGGAGCTGCAGTCAGCGGAAGTGGACATCATCAACCATTACGACTGCGATGATCTGCTGCGCCCCTTCTGCGGACACCGCTGGTGCGGCTTGCAGGCCAGTCAGCTGTGTGCCGGCAAGCTTAAAGGCGGTGTGGATACTTGTCAGGTAAGCCAGGACTGTCCAAGCGGACCACGTGGGGCCCGCGGTTAGGATTATCTCGGCCAGGAGAATCTTTTTTATCTTCTTTGTTTAAATGCATTGATGAGCAGATTATTTTTCTCACGAAATTCAGATGTTTTAGGTATGTTCCATCACGTCGCACACGTCAATATTCACTCGAGAATTCGGGGAATTCCCCGACCGCAAATTAGGTACCTACCGCGCATCATTAATTATATAACAATTAAATGTATTTAATCATTTTTATTGGCCCTGGGTTCCATCTTGTTAGGAACACCCCTGAGGTAAGCGTTGATTAGAAAACATATAATATAAATGATTATATTATATGTAATAACTTATGACAGTTACTTAAATGTTTAATTACTGGTGATCTGCTTTACATACCGTGACCAGTGCTGTCATGTCGTGATAAAACACGTACGTGAACAATAATTGTCAACTTTTGTGAAGAACTTTTAGTGACGTCTTGAAGAAGAACATATACGCACAAATAATGTAAATATTGAAATAAACACACACAAATCCCAACAATGTCAGGGTATCCACCCTGACTGAAATCGGGATAGATGGCAACCCAACTGTGTACCTATTCTACATAACATGGGTAAAGAGCTGGTTACCAAGCCATAATAAGTTATTTAAAAAAACTACATAACGGTTATGAGGTCATAGACTACTTTTTAACTATATCCTGTGGGACGCGTCACTAAATAGAGGGCGTTACAGTTTGTGCGAATGAAATCGTGATGCGTCCACTAGTTTTAAACAAGTTTTTGTACTGAATTTGTAGTAGCGCTTAGTTCGAGTTTCTATATGATGGTATATCCTTTTTTAAATGTAGGTGTAGTGTATACTATGTTGATAACCTAAATGAATAAATCCCCAGGGTGACTCCGGTGGACCGCTTCAGGTGCGCCTCGTGCAGCGTCAGGCGC
The DNA here is from genome assembly GCA_012932125.1 of Conopomorpha cramerella. Lineage (NCBI taxonomy): Eukaryota > Metazoa > Arthropoda > Insecta > Lepidoptera > Gracillariidae > Conopomorpha > Conopomorpha cramerella. The sequence continues at coordinate 5,907 of SJJU01024342.1, read as the reverse complement.
GGCTCATGATGTACTACGTCATCGGTGTGACGTCATTCGGCGTTGGCTGCGGGAGACCCAACGCTCCTGGTGTCTACACCAGGGTCTCCAGCTACATAGACTGGATAGAGAAAACTGTTTGGGGAGAAAAAACTGCCTGATGACTTGAGATTTCTTTAGAAAACTTTAACTTTTCTGTGTCATAATCTTCATTAGGGTGTGAACTTATGTCTCTAGTTTGACAGGACTTATAGTCCGGTCAGTCTTCATTCTGATTTTTATTCTAGCGTGACAGGACAACGAAAAGTCAAAGTTAACTTTAGGGCTGAACTTTATCAAATGTGATTTTTTGTATACTCGTGAAAAATATATATATAAATATATGACAAATATACTCAGGGATATCTTCGTCGAGCTCAGTATGAACTTAGTAATGTATATTTACTATTATTATTAATTACATAAGGTAGATATAAACATTCTTGTAAATAAGCGTAACCTTGGCAAAATCATAAGGACTTCAAAAAGAGTGTCGATTTTTTTTTGTCATACTCACAGGGTACAACAATATTTAATCAGTTTTTTGAAAATGGTCTCGTCGAAAATTTCAAAATGAGAATAGTCTTTAAGATCTGTAAGATCGTCTTTTGTAACCTTTTCGCTGTTATTCACGTCTTAAGCCCCTGATTCAATACGACAATGCAATTTTCTCTTGGATTTTGAACTTTAATGACGCTACTTCAAGTTCATACTGAGTGTCAATTCCTAGAAAGTTTATACTTAGGTATCCAATAACTATTGTCGATTCTCCTGGAGTTTACTGTAATGTTAATGTAAGTAAGGACTTGTAGTTTTAAGAGCCAAAGAGACATTTAGCCAGCATCTTCAATAAAAGGCTTAACTTGTATTTTTTGTTTTATTTTTAATTAAGAACTGGCAGGTATTTTTTTATTTTTATACCGTTATTTAGAGAGGCCTTCATCCTGCAACGGGAAAGTCCACGAATATGTCATACTTACTCGTCTATATGTTTTGGAGGAACAACAATCTTGAAAGCACGCAATTGAGTTATTCCATCTCAATCAGTCATGAAGTTACCAGAGAAGGATTGAAGGACGAAATATCTTATGGCAGTTAAGCATATATTATATAATCTGCAACCTTTCTTTTTAGTGACATAACACAAAACGGACCAAAGTAATAAGTAAAAAGCTCAAAAAAGATGTAACTTTTTTACCAGTAGCCGACTTTATTAATGACTATAATTAAGCCAAGGAATCATAGAACGTTGTAAGGTTTTTTCAACATTTTTTTGAACCCTCAAGTTTTTTGAAAAATAAAAGCAGCTCCATCAAGACGACAGCGCCTCGGTTCTTGCGGCTTAATCAGTGGAGAGAAAAGTATCAAAAATAATTTATTAGTGTTATATATAATTCTGTTGAAAACTGTACTCGCGCTTTATCCCTGTTGCATGGACGGCTATCTGTCACTCCCTTCTGATCCACGGAACTATTATGTCAGCGAAGATTCAACATTCAACCTTTACATCCTTCCGTCTCCCTGCGTTGCAAAGACCAGCTTAAAATGGACTTTATGATTTTTTCCTTGACGTTTCTCGAGTAAAGGCGATGGTGGAAACTGAGCTAGATTACTTAAGCAATCACTTATCCTTTCAGCTCAAGTTATTGTGTAGTGTATATTATTTTGTGCCCAAAGTTGAGTACCTACTCATAAAATACTCAAGCTCAGCAATACTAAGCTCAGGTCATACAGAGTCCGGAACTTAAGCGCCACGGGTTAAAAAAAATTGCAACGCTAGTTCAATGTAGCATTTCCTTGTACTTGTATCAAGTGTTTGTAAGGTCGATGAACGATCCTCGCAGTTTCACAAAGTACAGCGGCGTATAATTAAGTACCACAGAAAAATGTAGTGAAAAAAAACAAGCAATGCACATTTATGACGCCGGAGCTATGAGTTAATTTTAATAGCAGTGCGATTTGAAATAATTTAACAATTTCACCAATAAAAATAAATATAACTTATACCGAAATTATTGCATGTGAAACTTTTTATGCCTCATTTGACATGCAACTGACAGGTTAAGTTAAGCTTAGAATAATTATTGTCCTACCGCAATTAATGGTTCTAGGTGTGTCAAATTAATTTAAGTAAATTATGAAAAGAAAGGGGCAGTGTACGGAAATTTGCAAGATGTTCAACAAAAATCTATTGCGACCTATTATTGCAATAGTAGTGGACAAATATTGGCTGATGATGACGATTGGTCTAGCCGACTTGGTTACGTTTTATGTGTCTGTGTGTGCTGAGCTTTAAGCCCGCAGCAACGTTCTGCAAAATAAGGTTGGGTGGAACTGACTGATTGTGGTATCATATCAGCAACAAGACGAAATATTAATAAGTGTCCGGTTTTTGAATTCTCCAGTCCAGGGATGTCTTGAAAATGTTCGCGTATTTTGCTTAAGGATATTTGGATGAATTTCCAGGAAACTTTGTGGTTATTTTTGCTTTCTATAAGTTAATATTACAGCGTTTTATTATAATCATAACGTACTGAACCTGTAGAACATTTGAATTTCACAACCTTCCGTGTCGAAATTATTAAGTTTTTTAAACAAGATAGCTGGCAGAAGTTGGATGCGAGAAGCCGAAAACACAGTGGCGTGCTATAGGAGAGGCCTATGTCCAGCAGTGGACAAATAAGGGCTGATGATGGTGAAACAAGATAACTTAGCATGCTATAAACAACATTATGAGTCTTGTGTATTTATATGTTTAGATTTCTGTCCTCTATAGGCTCCAATACAACACCTTATTTCTTTTTGTGGAAAATGTTGAGGTGTGAGTTGAGGATATTGAGTATCCTAATTACAGTCTTTCAACGGTTGTTTATTTAAATTTGATTTAACTGTAAATAATTTACACTTTAAATCATTGCTCATATTAGAGTTTATGGGAATCCTACAGAATTCACTCCAGGGCGAAATCTGGAAAACGCAAGTCTGGGAATTTAGCCTAAGCCTATTATTTAACCAGCTTCGGAATAACTGACAGAATACCAGCGTCACGGGCAACCGTGGCAATATGCTGAGTCGGTGTCTCTTTTTTGCTGACAGACACAGGAACGATAGATACGAATGCTGCATTTAACATGCACTGCATGTGTAATCTATTGTACTGAATTGTTGTTTGTGTGTTTTTTAGCAAAAATAAATGAATGCCTAGTCTATGTCTCTAACTCGAATTTTGAATGGCATACATGGCTAATCAGTTTTATTTGAAATACGGTGGTGAACCGTAGTGCCTATGTCCGCACCGATTTTGGAACGAAAGTTACTTATTTGAAAAAGTAGGTTGTTTAGCCCGAATAATATGAACAACCTGGCCAACAAAGGTACCTAGTCAATACTAAAAAAAATACATTCCGGGAGGATGTTTTTTCTAGTATGAAGTTTTTTCAAGTTATTTTATCTACATCTATACTTATAATAATACTGTTCAGGGTCCAAAACTGTAGACTGATTCTTTTTTAAAAAAAAAAACCGGTGGAGTATATCGTTTTGCCGTTACAGAAGCCGAATTTCAAATTTTGGAAACAAAAATCTGTCTGTCTGTTTGTCCGCGAATCACGTCAAAACGGCTGGAAAGATTTTATCCTAATTTGGCACGCAGATAGCACTTTTGCACTGGAATAACATTTAAGCTTATTTTACCCCAGAATTTAATTTGGTTTCCTGGTGGGATCTTCAAAAAATTACAATTCCCAAATGGCTGAACGTATAGTATTGAAACTTTTAAGTTGATACACTATTATAAGCGGTCGGAGTCGCGGAAACAATGTCGTAAACAAAAACAAAAAGTTTGGCAAATTGGAAATAACACAGTACACACATTTACAAGTCTTATTATGTAACTACACACATCAAAAGAGTCTAGGGATCAAGTACATTTTAGAAGATTGCAATCAAGCTGAATTCATTCATAATTTATTCAAAATATGGTGATATGTCATTGATCCACGCATGGGGAATTAGGTAGTAGACCAATACAGAAGATTAGATTAGATTTAAATAAATTAGATTTTTTATAGACCTAAAAACGTTCTTGATCCCTAGACACTTTTGATATGTGTAGTTACATAATAAGACTTTTAAATGTGTGTAGTTTTATTTCCAATTTGCCGGACTTTTTGTTTTAGTTTACGAAATTGTTTACTTATATCTTTCGCCAGACTGTAATAAACTCACAATGTTCCCTTATCAACTGAATCGTACTAGGCCTGCATAAAATATACAGCCGTACTACATGCTGCATATTAATTGCACATGTCCAGCAGTGGACATCAGTGGTCCGACATGATGATGATATTAATCGTAGTTCTATGGAAAGACACGGAGAAGGAAAACATCATGACGAAACTTGCAAACAGGAAGACGTGCCGAAAGTGATAATGGCTTTAGACATACCATAAACCAGGACCGAAGTTATACAGCGTGCTAAAAACAACCATTTATTATTTTGCATAAAAAATACATTTCACGCACTTGCTAAAGCCCAAGTGTATTTAACTCAACGTGACAGGGAGTGAGCCCATCGCCGTTGTAGGGTTCACACACCTTGTGGTTTCATCACAATGATGTCCTTCACCGTCCGAGCGTTGCGTTGCGTACATAGGCTCTGAAAAAGAGTCCCATTGGTACACGTCCAGTAGCCTGACTCGAACACGCGACCTCCCTGTTTAAAGTCAAGTATCCGATCAACTGGACCACAGACACAGTTCTGCACCATGATTTTTTAAAACGAAAATTCGCAAATCTACATCTTAATCCCCATTTGCATAGAATATTGCCAGAGGGAGAAAGTTACTATGTATCCGCATAGGGATTCCCATACTATTCGTTCCTACCAAGCAACACAAGATCAAGGTTTGATGCAACCACGTTTCTACTAGTATTTTCCTTACGATAACCTTTTGATAAATATCCAGAATATCTTGATACTTGTCTTCTTACGTGTTCAAGGATTGTGCAGCTCATTGCAATAGTGATGCTTGTAACTTAGGCCCTGCAGTCCGATGACATCAATATCGCGTGTGTGTAAAAACGAGTTGTTTTTAGCTAACTGGTATTTCCCTACGTAGGAGTTACTAGTTTAATGAATCATTTTGCTTTATAATTAGTCTGTGACGCGTACAATTACAACTTTGCTATAGTATTCTGGTGCACTGGCCCTCGATTCGCAAGTTTCTATGAAATATGTATGGCATGTAAATAGATCAGTCGTCTGGTGACGGCGAAGAAAATACATGTGTACAAGAAAATACACACCACCCTAGCCTACCTAGCCTAACATTTCCTGTCGTGGGGGTCGTAAGAGGGAACTCTCCAGAGTACGCGCAGTAACGCTCGCTGTGAGTTAAAGCACAACACCACTGCGATCACCAACCCGCTTGCCAAGCGTGGCGATTATTGGCATTTTCATTTTCATGGAAAACATTGGAGGAGGCCCTCGTCCAGGAGTGGACGTCACACGGCTAAATACGATAATGATGATGGTGTAAAGAGGTATGTCAACAGCTGCCTTTCTTCCTGGCATGATGATGACTATGAGACCTAGAGATTTAGGTTTATGCAGGCTATGAGCTAGCAAATTTTAATTGAATTCCCATATAGATATTTTTAACTCCTTGTAATGCTATATGGCCGAAAGGTCCTCTTCTGTTCCTAAGGTTCTTTCCATCCGCTTTTGGCGATTATGCACATGACTTTACCTAGGTAAGTACATCATCATCAACAGCCCATACTTGTCCACTGTTTAACATAGGCCTCTCCAATTGCACGCCACTGTGTTCTGTTTTCAGCTTCTCGCATCCAGCTTCTGCCAGCCATTTTGCGTATATCATTTGTCCA
>SJJU01024341.1:0-15577 GCA_012932125.1 Conopomorpha cramerella | reverse complement strand
AGTGCAATTCTCGTATTTTTGCTCGATCACAATTTCGTTTTGGTTTAGCTTACGCTCGAGTTTAGTCGAGTTCAAAAATGACCAGAATACCGTTTGTTTGAGAAGAGTAATTTTAGTTTGTTTGTTTACGAGAACACGCTTTGACGATTCCGAGCCGTTTGACGTACTATTGAAATTCGATAGTAACACGAGAACGATAGTAACAAGTGAGTTTGGACTAAGTTGAGACTTTTTTAGTATCGATGAAAATACGAGAATTGCCACTACTAGGTTCAGTACTTTAGCCAATTAAGGTAGAAGGTTTCGAATGGCTATAAAACATACAATGGTCGAGTTCGCTATTACCAGACAGCTCAATAGTAAGCTACTAACGCAGTTACTAGCGGGTAGTAATAGTCAGCTAACAATTGGGTTCACAGATCTACACTGAACCCACACCCAGCCTTCACTGGTTGTACGATTATCGGCTAATGATTATGCATAGGTTGATGAACTGAGACTTTTGACAGGTTGGTTTAAAACACTGGCGCAAAGTAATATTTAGATTTATCTTATACCTGTATAGGAAGCCCATATGCTGTAATGTAAGTGATAAACACTAAGACAAATAATTAGCTTAACTTATGTTAATTTAATGACGATTACAACGTGCACCGTGATCTAACCATGAGCTTGCTCTTTCAGACACGAGAGGGCAGTTGAAGTATTTGGTCAGTTCAAGGAATCATTGAATCAAATGATAAACTCCATTCATCAAGTACGTATATTATTTTTATCGTAATTTTGTATTGATTTTTTACAAAAACACATTGGTTTGCCCGACAACAGGGTGTAATTGTCGCGGTTCAAGAAACAAATCAAGATTGAACGTATAACGTATTATTATAACGGTCGACATTAAATGTGTTATGGGTGCCCAAGATTTCGAGCACACTGTGTTGTGTTTGGTCTGAGGTTTGCAGTAATCATAATACTATCTGTGGTCAGTGAACCGAGTACCTCAGTACTAGCTGTGGGTATTAATTACATACAACGTACGTATTACTTCCATGCATTGAGGAGTCATCATCATTTCCCTGCCCTTATCCCACAAGGGGTCGGCGCAACACGTTTCTTTTCGCCATTCACCATTGAGGAGTTTCCTAAAGAAATCAATATGTCAAAGATAGTAGACGAAAGAGATGCAACTAATTTATTTTATGATCGTTCATCTTCGGACTCGCTCTTTTGATTTTTTTTAAAAGCCTTTCGGTGCAATCTCACCAATGATGGCAATCAAATGACAATGTCAAGTAGCAGAGGTGAAAAGTAAACAAACATCCTTTGAATACCAAAATAAACTATTCGTTTTTGAAGTGTTGAAGATAGACGTGATCGTTGAGAATGATGTTCAAGTCATATAGAAAACTATTTCGGCCGTGGTTGTCAACCAGTCGGAGAAATGCCGTGTCTCAACCTAAAGAAACCCCCATCTTTATCAACGGGAAGCCGGTTTCTGTTCCAAGTTACTACACAGTATTACAAGCGCTACGCAGCCACAAGGTCACAGTCCCCACATTCTGCTACCACGACCGGCTCAGTATCGCCGGCAACTGTCGAATGTGTCTAGTGCAGATAGAGGGTGCTCCCAAATTACAAATCGCATGCGCTCTCCCTGTTATGAAGGGAATGAAAATAAGGACCAATTCTGCAGCAACCCAACAAGCCCAGGAATCAGTGCTGGAGTTTCTGCTCATCAATCACCCCCTAGACTGCCCTATATGCGATCAAGGAGGAGAATGCGACCTGCAGGATCTCACGATGCGGTTCGGCAGCGATCGCTCGAGATTTACCGACATACACTTCTCCGGCAAAAGGGCGTCGGAAGACAAAAATATGGGACCACTGATAAGAACTGAAATGACAAGATGCATTCATTGTACGCGGTGCATCAGATTTGCTTCACAAGTATGCGGACTGGATGTGTTGGGTACTACAGGCCGCGGCACTGACATGCTTGTAGGAACTTATGTCGAAAAAATGTTCTTATCGGAGCTCTCCGGAAACATCATAGACCTCTGTCCCGTCGGGGCGCTGACGTCTTTGCCTTACATGTTCAAGGCGAGGCCATGGGAAGTACGTAGAACTAATTCTATTGACGTCACCGATGCCACCGGAACAAATATAGTGGTGAACTACAGATTCGATAGAGTTTTAAGGGTGTTGCCGAGAGAGAACGAGGAAGTAAACCAGGAATGGTTGTCGGACAAGGGACGGTGGGCCATTGACTCCTTAGAAATGCAACGTTTAGTTACTCCAATGAAAAAAGAATCTGCATGCGGCCCTCTCTGCGAGACTGACTGGAAATGTGCGCTTAAAGCTGTGAGTTGTCTTCTAGGGCAGTGCAGCCCTGAAAAACTCGTGGCAGTTGCCGGTCCCCACTGCAACGCCGAGACTCTGGTCGCTTGTAAGGATCTGCTCAACTGTCTCGGCTCAGAACACACGTACGTAGAGAGAGCGTGTGATTACACAGTGTCGGTTCCAGATCTAAGAGTTGCTTACGCAATGAATGTCAACATGAAAGACATCGTCCAAGCAGATATGATTATACTTGTTGGTACTAATCCCCGTTTTGAAGCGCCAATTCTAAATGCATGGATACGTCAAGCTTACATCAATAACGAATGCGATATATATGTGGTGGGGCCACGGTGCGATATGAATTATTACGTTAATTATTTAGGTGACTGCCTAAATACAATATTTCACCTTGAGAGTATCATATCTTGCGCTTCGAAACCTTTGATATTTGTCGGCTTGTCGGTGCTTGGAGCCCCGTATTCCCGTACCGTGATGGGCGTCCTCTCAGCTCTAGCGGCGATGAAGTCTACTCCAACGTGGGGAGTGTTGAACGTCGTCCCACTCGATGCCAGTTGGGGCGGCGCTTTGGAAGCCGGCTGGAAGCCCGGAGGTCCGAAAGTAATGAAAGGTTTAGAGCCAGATGTTTTAATATCGTTGGGTGCAGATGATATATTCTATAAATGGGATCCACCACAGCAAACCTCAATAATATACATCGGGTTTCAAGGAGACAAAGGATCACAACTTGCAAGAGTGGTGTTGCCAGGCTGCGCGTATACAGAATCCGGTGGTGTGTATTTGAACATGGAGTGTAGAGCTCAACATGCCATGCCAGCGTGCACACCGCCAGGTAAGGCGCGCCAAGACTGGAAGATCATCAGAGCCATAGCAGAATATTGTGGTGTTCCTTTATTTTACAACGATGAGAATTCTTTGTACTGCCGTATGGCACAAATAAGTCCTAACTTTAGTTGCTTTGGTCCTTATCAGCGTAAAGAATTAATGAATATTTTACCACAAACAATAGCGAGTACGGGACAGAATGTAGACAAAGCGATGATTATTGACGTAGAAACCAAAACCTTAGAAGACTACTACTGTTCTGATGTGTTTACTTACAACTCACCAACTATGTTGAAAGCGAAAAAAGCAGCGCAAGACTTCCGTATTGCTCCTTATGCGCGTATTTAGTAGATATTTATCATATAACCTAATGTAATGTATCTACTTATGTTTTATATTATGTGTGTTTATAATAAAATATAATTGTACAACCTAGTTCAAATCATTTCTGATAACAATCGAACGATAGTGCCTTACCAAATTCGCCTAAAAATACTTCAGTCTGGAAATAATAGCACGATTATCATTCGGTTATAAAACTTTTTGGAAAGACGAAGTTTTTCGAGAATTTTCATTATATTTTAGTAACTAATACCTAATTTTCCCTTGGTTAAGGTTCTGATGAATAACCTGGAGAATTTAGCCGTGGCGGAGAAGGATGTCGCCAAGTACCGCAAGGAGCTGCGAGCGACACGAATCAACGCGCTGGCGCAACGGGGCCTGGCCGAACTGCGTTATGACGTCAAGTGTTTACCTAAAAGGATGTAGAACTTCTCTTACATTGTTCGCAGTAAATGCGCTTACTGATACGGGGAATGATAGAGAAGAAGATATTGCCGAGATTACCTATCTCATCCTCTTTCCCAACTAAAGTGAGATGTCAAAGCCAGGTTTTTCTCCGACATTCCTAGTATACCAAAGCCTAATCAGTGACTACTTTAGGGAGAGCCTTCGTCTTGGTTCTCACAAACTGGACTATTTATGGTACAGAAATAGATAAGAGTAAAGTAATACAATTGCCTTTTATATTGTTGTCAGACATGCTCGTGGCGCTCTAGGGAGCGCTGACCAATGACTTCCCAGGTTGTGTACTAGTTTTGCGTTTGTTTCACATCTCTTAAACAATCAGTCAATAAAAGACAAACGTATAAAAACACAATCAAATTTTATTAAATATCAAATACTGTATTGTCTAACACGATTTCTTAACTATAAATGCTTCACATCAATATTTGAATGTAGTTATAATAATGATATAATACGGTTATATAATCCAGTAACTAATTTAGATATGACGGAAAACACAGTGAGCAAAGGGCATGATACATAGGTTTTAGGAAATAGCACGGAAATTAAACTATTGAGATATTGTCGTAAAGGAACATATAAGATAGTCATAAACAGTATAATATAGTATGTGCTAAACACAAATTTGAATCTATAGCTGATGATTTAGACTCTAATCAATAATTGTATAAATATAATTATAGAGCAGTAACAGATGGACCACAGACGACACCTAAAAAGGTGATGATATATTGATAATGTTTTTCTAGATGACATAACTAACAAGATCACTATAAATATCTAAGTCCTAGACAACGTAATGGAAGAATTTCGAAACGATAGTGAGAAGGATGCCGTCGAGACGTAGAGCACATTCACTTACTAATATATTTAAAAATACGTTTCACGATACACTTGGGTTAAATGTTTTAACTACTAAAAGTGATATATTTTAGGATAATGGGGATAGTAATGATCCTTCCTCTAATTAATATTTGTTACGTGGTTAATAAGTAAGTAATATTATAAATGTAAATTGAGTTTTGTGCGTCAAAGCCGCGTGTTGGCAAGCTTCTTGACTAAAATCTTTGTTTTCCTTCGATATAAATGTCGCGCCACGGACGGCGGGCGAAGGCTTGGCCTGCGCTGGCACCGAGCGAGCGTCCAGAAGGTAAACCTACAGTTGCTTACTTTACAGTGATATGTGGCATGATGTGTCACGTCTCATTTTGGTCTTAGCCATGAGTGTCCCTCGACTGTTCAATTCAAAATCAGATAACTATACGCACTATCCTTACATAAAGTGGTCTCTTACTCTACTAGCGGGTACAAAATGTGGTTCGTCCTTATGGTAAGCAATTCATCAATGCAAAATTATACTCAAGATTATTGCGCTGAAAAAAATAATGGTTTAAGTACTTACTAATGTTACCTTATGCATAATATTAGTAGGTAGATATTTGTTTCGCAAATGATAGTTAAATGTAGCCGTCCATAGTTGACTAAATTATACAGTAGTTTTTTTTTCAATTGAATGATGCAGAGACGCAATAGCAGCTTATTCGGACGGCTTTCTAATGTCTTCGCATATTATCTTAGGGATACATTTTAATTTTTTTTGGGTACAAAACGTTTGATCTAACAATCTTAGTCATAGATCACAATAGCTAACAGTATCGAATAAATATTGTCAATAAATTTTGCAACTAATTCAGTTACAAATTAGTTGAAAATGTGCCTTAGTCCCATTTCGTAGCAGGATTTGGTAGCTGGTTACGACACGGGAAAGAATAGACTCATTTCGTAGCTAACTTGGTTGTAGTTGGGTGCAGCTTCAAAACGGGTCTATTCTATGTCGTTACCAGTTACGAAATAGGTTATATTCTTTCCCGTGTTGTAACCAGCTTCGAAATAGATATATTGTTTCCGGATCGCAACCAGCTTCGAAACAGATATATTCTTTCCTGTATCGTAAGCAGCTTCGAAACAGATTATTCTTTCCCGTGTCGTAATCAGCTTCCAAATAGGTATATTCTTTCCCGTGTCGTAGCCAGCTACGATATCCGGCTACGTAATGGGACTAAGGGAAAAATGTATAAAATCCTTGTAAATTAGCAGAATGTTGTAAAATTATGGAAGCACTCCCGCGGACAGACTGTTCTAGCAATGTTAGTTTAGTTTTCTGATGTTAAGGACTCACTCTTTGTCATAATAAGTGATGTTAAACTATAGTGTTCATCTCGTAATTCCGTATTCAAAACATAACATACTTAAAGTATACGAAACCGGGATCATATCCCAATTAATAATACTGACTAGAATAATAAACGTAAATAATGAATAAAAATTATACAATCACAATATAAAGTTATGTACTTTGAGTAAGTAATTAAAAGTTGAGTGTAAGTAAGAGGTAACTTTGTAATTAATTAATGATAACATTAAATAACAACACAAAGAGACAGTAATTATTAATAATAACGTTTTGTGAATGTTAAATAAAGTATAATATTTTGACAATTCCGAGTTTTGTTGGAGGTTGCCCTCCGATGTCGCTTAAACTTTGGAGACTGTCTTCAGTTGCCTGCTGCGAAGACATCTGTAACAATTTTATCAAACATATATTTATGTTACTGTATTACAGCAGTCTCGTCTGTTATTCCAATAAGGGCTAGACAAAGGTCGTGACGATAACTATTAACAAAGGTAACATGATTCTTTGGTGAGCTACGATGTCAAAATATGGAGATGAAGTAAGAGAAACGACCTCTTTCTTATCTTCTTTCCAATGAAAAAATAATCTGCATGCGGCGCTCTCTTCAAGACTGATTCGAAATGTGTGCTTACAACTGTCAGTTGTCACCTAGGACAATGCAGCTCTCAAAAACTCGTAGCCGCTGCCGGTCACCACTGTAACGCCGAGACTTTGGTCGCTTGTAAAGATCTGCTCAACTGTCTCAGGTCGGAACACACGTTATGTACGTGTGTTCCGACCTGAGACAGAGAGAACATGATTCTTACCCAAGAATCATGTTACCTTTGTTAGTAGTTATCACTGACACGACCTTCGTGTAGCTCTCTCTCTCTCTCTATGTACGTGTGTTCCGACCCGAGACAGTATAGCAGATCTTTACAAGCGACCAAAGTCTGGGCGTTACAGTGGTGACTGGCAACGGCTACGAGTTTTTGAGAGCTGACATGTCAAAAGACGGAGATGAAGTGAGAGAAGCGACCTCTATCTTATTTTTTTGTTCAGATAGCAACTCTGCCTTATTGATATTTTATTTATCGGTAATAAAGCACTATGTCACATGAAAATAAATAGTCTCTTCCTTTGTATGACTGCAGAATATAACCCACGAATAGGCTAACAGTCACTATAATGATCAAAATCAAATGATTAGTAAGCATTGTTACCCAATGATGCCGCGGTAGATGAGTAGGGCGCCGTAAAATCCGAGGAACACAGTCGCCGACCACACCACCGCCAGCAGGGTGCCGCTGCCTTCTGCACAAATAACGCGATAATATTTTAATGAAGCCCTCAGACAAAAAACTCGTTCATTGCTAAGCACACCACCAAAGGGACACCCCTAAGACCAAGCTACACTGGTAATCTAATAATAAGTATTACTGATTGGAAAGATAACTTAAATTTTCGACCATCTCTCGACCGCTGGGTTCAGGTTATGTTGTCAGTTTTCTACTATTGTATTGAGAATCCGATATTACTTGGCCTTCGGGGGTTTTGTTGAGTGGTGTCGTTAACAAAGAACCCAAAAACTATACTCTAATTTCTTATTCACTACCACAAAAACCACCAAAGATCTATCTCATTCTCTGTCATTACAGTCAATGTCAATTTTGACATTTCTTCTTGTCTTTTTTAGAGATTTTATCAACCATTGGATGATACGAGTTCAAAAAGGATATTTTGAATGATTTAGATGTCTATTGTCCATTTTATACATTCCATTTATACAGTTTAATGGAAAAGAGATAGGCTTAAGATCTCAGACCAAACACAACTAGACTCGCAAGCCGCGTACCCCCTTCAGTCTGTCTCTTTCCTACGAAAATGTATGAAAAATGATGTACTTCTGGATCCAAACTGTCACTTTTACCACTAACTAGATTTCGAACTGGATTTCGTAGCTGGCGACGACACAGGAAATAATATACATATTTTCTGATTACACCAGGAAAAATATATGTGTTTCGATTTCACCTGATGCGCAGTAAGAGACAAAAGATATTGTCTTTGTACTTTTTCACTGTTGCATGTTTTTGTCGTTGTCTCGTTTATCCTAAACGTCAGTTTATGATTGCAAGTTTAGTTGTGTTTGGGGGTAATATTTGGTTTTGCCGACTATACATACCTAGGTAGCCATCATGGTAGTCGTCATCGGCGAGGTCCGCCGACTTCACCTGCTCCAGGTCGATGGGGATCTCCTGCCCCGATTCCTCCTCATCCGTGCAGTTCATCCACTGGATCGTCAGGTGTCTGGTGAATTCATAAAACGGGTAAATGAGAATCCGCGACCTCCCGATTGCAAGTCAAGTATCCGACCAACTGGACCACAGACGCTTTATTTACATAATGTACTTTATTACAGTAAGTGTAACAATATCTCGATGTATGCATGTGTACACGCAGTGCGCGGAAACGAAAGAAAAATATTCCATCCCTATACAAAATTGCAATAAATTGTCTCTTTTGACGGAAAAAAATGGGGGAGGCCCTCGTCCAGCATTGGATGTTATGTATATACGCTTATCGCATAGTTAGAATAAAAAGGACCCAATACGAAACATGCCGATTTTGTAATTTAAGTTTTCTATCTTTTGTGTTAAGGTTCAATTTCATAAAATAACACATTTTATTTTGTTGCACTTTTGTTCTAACTGTGCGTTATGATGATAGCTATACTGCGTGTAAAAGGACTCCGAACAATGGTCTTAGAAACGTTGTTGGGCTCGTCAATATGAATAACTTTTACTATGGGGGGAAATGTAAAAAAAAACTTTTGCATCTCCATACAAAATAGAAAAAAAATTGCCTCGGGAGATGACATTTTGTATGGGGAATGTACGAAGTACATTGAACCCGACTAGGCCTAGTCAGCAGTTAGCGCGCTAGCCGAGTTTTCCTATATCTGCATATTGAGTGGGCGGTCAGTTCACGAATTACCATCAACCCGCGTTAACTCATGTAGACCATTAAGCCTCACTAAGAGTTCACGTTTTACCATCAACCCGCGTTAACTCATTTAGATCATTAAGTTATTTACCAACAGCTTATCGTGGGTCACCATATTCCCGCGTTAACTGAATAAGACCATTAAGCGACAAGTTTCCTTTTCTTTTTTAAATCATAGATGACTTTCACCAAGCTACACTAAGATTGGTGAAAGATATAAAGATTACTGCACTTAACGATGAATGAACACACATGGTCGCCATAGTAAAAGTCGTTCATACTGACGAGCCCAACAACGTTTCTAAGAGCATTGCTAGGGGTTCTTATACACAGGGTAGTATAGGGAGGTGTAATACTTGTTGATGTTGGGGCAGTTGTCGCGGTGCGGGTGCGCGAGCTGGCGGCGGCGCGAGCGCACTCCGCCGCGGCACGCCGACCAGCGCCCCCACTCGCCCGCCGCCGCCGCCGCAGAGCTCTCGTTGCAGCGGCACGGGATCTCGCACGGAGTCTCCTGCCGCAAACGATCAATTTAACACCTTAATAACGGATTGCAGTCTTGTACGGTAACCATAACGTGAGGTGCTATCCTGGAACATGACTTTATTGTAATTTTTAGTATGTAACTAGCAAACCCGGCGAACTCCGTTTCGCCACCATACGGGTTCGTTTCGTTTACCCGCTTTTCTGTTGAATTTTTTCCTGAATTTTCTTTACTATAAACCTCACGGAGCCCGAGATCTTTCCAACGAATGCAAAACCGTGGAAATCGGTTCGTGCGTTCTGGAGTTATAGCGTTAGGGAGGAAAACCCGACTTATTTTTATATAGTAGATAATTAGTAATTTAACTATTTTACTCAATGCATGTGTAGGTAGCAAAACTTTCATACATACATACACTTCACGCCTGTCTCCCAGAGGGGTAGGCAGAGACTACAGATCTCCATTTGTCACACTCCTGATATACCCCTTTCGCTTCATCTACATTCATACCTCCGGTTTCGAGTACTTTTCACGCCACCTTCCGCCAGGACACCGACTTTCATACACTGTGGTAAGAGTATTTAGATTTTCAGTTGTTAAAATTTTATTTGGGATAAAAGTCTTATACTATGCCGCTGACAATCTTACCTCCCACTCGTCGTGCGGCATTGAAAGTCGTCCGGGCAGTATGGGAGTGCATCTAGAAGGTTCCATGGTCCAGTCTTCGCGGTTGCTGTTATTCCTGTCCCAATCGAACTGGCACCGAACCCGGGACAACTTCACGCCAGTGCCGCAGTACATCATCTCGTCGTGACCTTGCATCACCTGGTACAATGTTACAAAGGTCAACTTCAAGTGGTACACTATTATAAATAAACATAAAATGAAGGCTCAAAATGAAGAATTATCGAGCTGTAGTTCCAAAATCTACCACGAATGGCGTAAGAATCGCATGTAGACGTTATTTTTTTAAAAGAGCATGACTGTGTGGCTTACATTTTCTTCGACGGAGCAATAAATTAAGAAACCAACGAAGTTACATTTTTTAATTAAAATCTTTTACTAGAAACACGGATTTTAATGAAAATGGACAGATAAACTTATCTAGTGATTAATTGTGCTAACGACGTGCGATATTAGCGACATCTCAGAGCAACAAAAGGAACTAATCTGTGCTGTCACTTGATTGTCAAATAATTCCCCATTCCTGGAAATCACGACTCATGGTCACCCCTACATTATTCCTGTAACGAATCCGCTGTGAGTCATTTCAGGGGAAGGGCGCGCCATGGTCTACGGCTGTGTGTGACAGAGATAGGTGTATACGGACCGTGCACTGGGTGACGGGCTTGGAGACCAGCGTCATGCAGGGCGGCGCGGGGCAGGGCGCGCGCTGCTCTACGGGCGGGCAGCTGCGGCCGGGCCACACCGGCGCTGTCAGACGTTGCCTGAAAGCAGATAAACGAATATAAACTTTGTAATCACTTAAACTCATATTCCGAATCGTTGCACAAGAATAGATATCTTCCCATTAAGTTGAACTGTCCAGAAGCGTAGTAAGTATTGTATTGTTACTTTGGTATTGGCACCCTACTACGCTGCGAAGGTGGTGGCAGACAAAGAACTCCGCAAAGAAGTGAAAGAAAACATTCGGCGTTACACAATATACCTTGTAGGGTGACGACTATTAACCCTAAATTTCAATACACACACATTTTTTAAACCGACTTCAAAAAAAGAAAAGAAGGAGTCTTTCAATTCGTCTGTATTTTTTTATGTTGAGTTAACAACTCAGGAATTTCGCCTGGGTAAACCGATTTGGATGTTTTTGTTTATGTGAAAGCTGGTGCTTCCCGTTTGGTCACATATAAATTTGGTTCAGTTCCGACAATGGCATCCATGGGAAAACCCCAAATTTTACTGAGTGAAGTCGGTTCTTTTGTGGCGTGCAATTGGAGAGGCCTATGTCCAGCAGTGGACAATTATGGGCTGATTATGATGTTTTGCCTTTGAATTCCAAGCTCGCATCGCAGGTTGGCAAAATGAGTCGCGTGACTTAAACACCCAGAAAGTTAAAGTCATGTTTGTATGGCGTACCTGGTACGTCGCATGTGAGCGTTGGGGTTGTCGCAGCGGCAGGCGGAGCGGTCCCAGGCGCCCCACATCGCCACGGTGCAGTCCGCGCCGCACGCCACGTAGCACCACGACTCCGCCGGCTCGCGGGCAGTCGTGTTCTGCCTCACACATTGTAATTGTGTTAATTCTCGACGTTAGAAGCATAAGGTCGGATGTGTCATATTGTTACAATTAACTAAACTATACAATACACCGCCCTGTGGTTTGGATATACCCTTTTAAGCTTTTGTTTTTAAGTATTTTAGCATGTTTTATGCTAGATATTTTATGGTTCATGCTAGAAATTGATACCTATTTAAATGCACTCAGTACTACAGAAGGCCTACAGTCGATTACGACTTGAAAGAGTTCTTACAAATCACCCTGGACTGCATTCTGAAGCGGAGAAAATGGTTGCTATTCCAACTTTACTCATTTGTATGTAAAGAAAATTCAGTAATACAAGATGTGAACTTACGTCGCAGAAGGAGTCGTTGACGAAAATGCCGTCGCTCCGCAGACAGCGCACCGCGCGCCGCTTGATGCCCTCGCCGCACGGAGACCCGCCTGCCAACAGCCATGGCATGAGTACTCAATATTGGCTATGTGCAAAGCAGACAGATAACGACCGCAGCGCACAACACGGCAGAAATTGGAAACAAGTGCGGATGATCAGCTGTCAGGTGTTGATTGCAGTACAAAATCAAAGCAAAGAAATGGGCCATGACTGTTGTTGCGTTGTTAACTTTTTAACGTGTTGTGTTCTTACATGCTCGGCTAATATTAATTGATTGTCTTTTATCTCAGTTTGTGGTTGGAAACTAATATTATGTGTAGTAGTTTCAAACCCGGTTTATTATTATATTAGGTAATTTTACAAACTATTGAATAAATTTCACTTAAATATTGTTAAAAATACTATTTTAATCTTTGGTTTTATTTATATTTGCAAAGAAAACTAACAATGTTTACATTGTTATTATTTGCCAGCTTCCGCAAATGTTGTAAACGCTACGCGTCGCCACCGCCGTCGCGCACATAGCCAATACATTTATTCTACTCCATTTTTAACCGACTTCAAATAAAAAGAAGGAGGAGGTTCTCAATTCGTCTGTATGTATAATACCCTAAACATAGGTTAATGCATTAAGGCATGTGCCAGTTACGTCATATATTATAAAGGTGAAGAGTTTGTTCGTTTGAACGCGCTAATCTCAGGAACTACTTGGTTCGAATTGAAAAAATATTTTTGTGTTGAATAGATCATTTATCGAGGAAGGCTTTAGGCTATATAATATTATTAATATTATCCCCCAATTCCCACGGGAAGGAAAAAATGCGAGTAACGCCGCGCGGTACAGCTAGTATTTCATATTTCAGAAAAAAGTACTTCCTTTCCATGCGCACATTTTCTGATTTTTTTGTACAACATCGTGAAAGGAATATAGCGAAACGGTTTCCTCCTATGAAAAAATGAAACGTTAATTAAAGTGTGAGTAGAAGAGTATCTGCGGTCTAGTTCGTCGGGTCCTTGACTTCTAACCGGGAGGTCCCGGGTTCGAGTTCGGCTATTGGACGTGTACCAATGGGACTCTTTTTCAGAGCCTATGTACGCAACGCAACGCTCGTACGGTGAAGGACAACATCGTGATGAAACCCGCACACCACAAGGTGTGTAAACCCTATAACGGCGATGGGCTCATCCCCTGTCACGTTGGGTTAAATACGCTTGATGAACCGTGGGTATTTGCTTTAGAAAGTGTCTCTGCCTACCCCGCTTTGGGGTTAAAGGCGTGAAGTGTATTTATTTTTTTATTTTATTTTTTCTAGAAGAGTATCTTGCGTACCTAGTGGCTGGCAGTCGGCCCAGGGCGCGGCGTGCCAGGAGTAGAGCAGCGCGGCGCACGGCTCGGCGCTGACGAGCGGCGGACAGCGCGCGCCGCCCGCCCCCGCCGCGCGGAGCACCACGCGCGTGCGGTCGCGCCGCCCGCCCCACTTCGTCTGCGCACACACACACAGGCCATTACTCACAAATAGTTCGTTATAAATATAAATGTTAATATTATTATTATTTTTCATTTTAATTTTTGTTGTACTACATTTAAGTTTCTTTGTTATTTAACTAAAATGTTTAAATCTTTTCTGTTTTTAAATATTTAGTTTTATTGTGAATTGTACTTCTTGCTTGGGTCCACTATGTATCGTTAGTATCCAGTTGTTGGTGCGATCGAATAAATAAGATAAATAAATAAATGACTTTACTAATAACTTTCCAAATAAAATTGAATAAAAGATAAGTAGGTATCATCAAAATCGAAAGAAAATGTAAAAAAAAATTATAGGCACTTCATTTTTTTTTCACATTAGTTACAAAATAACAACTCTACTAGTAAGTACTAACTCTAAAAAGTAACACTCATTAATTTCAAACTTGAATATTTATAATCATATAAAAAACAAAGACGGGTTTGTTACAACACTTATAATTCAAGAGCAATTTAACTGATTTGGCTGAAAATTAGTGAGGATAAATAATAAATGATAAATAAATTTATAACAACAAGCAACACATGTGCTTCCATCTCCATGTTAAGTAGCAAAGCACTTGTGTATGAAATCATGACAAGAAAATATAACTTACTTATTTTTTTTTTTTAAATACCATACTTAAATGAATAGAATGCAAACACCCAGACACATCTAACAAGTACTTAAAAGCTCATCACCTGAATACCTGCCAGCGGTGGGAATCGAACCCACGGCCCTATAGAGCAGGGGCAGACATGTTGACCACTACACCAACGGGTTCGTTTGGTTGTAAAAGTGAATCTAAACTTAATAGGTCTTCACCTGTCTCTCCTAGCTCAAACCTTGTCTGCTGCCGACTTAACCCTGATGTCAAAGTACTTAAATTTGCAGTTTACGAACATACTAATTAGCGAGGAAATGATCATATCTTACAGTGCCGATGATAGGCTTACCATCTAGTACTAGGTACCCCATGACAATGTGCAAGTATGTATAGTTCGTTCGATAGTTCGATGAACGATCTGACACATGGAAATGTCGTGAACGTTAGTAAACAAGTAATAAACCCTCTGCAATGACTATTGGCATTATAAGGTATTTATGAAAGTTATATTTTTGAATATTTAATGTATTTAGTACCTATTTAATGTATTATAATATTGCACTCAAATAATAAAAAATTAAAATTGAATATATTCAGTTTTTGTAAAAAAAAAAGTTATTAAAAAATATTTAATTTTCACACAAAAATCCATTCAATGAACGGAATTGAACGAATGTTTGATGATTTTGAATGATTTTTTTGCACATCACTATTTTTCTTATTACAAAAAATGGGCACACTCGAAGTGTCAGATCGTTCGTCGAATTATAAAACACAGTATAGTTTCAATGATAACCTTTGCTTTACTTAAATAGATCTGTCAGCTGAATTAAGAGGTAGCAAAGACTACCTTATACCATAACAGTAGCGGAATGAATGTGCAATAATATGGTTACCAGTTCGCAGTGGCTCCACTCGGACCAGGGGCTGACGACGCAGTCGCGGTCGCAGGGCGCGCGGCACGGCGCCTCGCGGGCCGGCGCCGGCTGCGCCGCGCACGCCGCCTCCTCCACCGCGCGGCCCTCGCCGTCCACGCACCTGACCACCCACCACATACACTCCGGTCACAGTTATGTTACCTCTAGCTGACCTCTAGTAGGGGCAGAGAGATAACGACCGCAGCGCACAACACGGCAGAAATCGGAAACAAGTGCGGATGATCAGCTGTCAAGTGTTGATT